>VZTN01010878.1:83473-90765 GCA_013400515.1 Erpornis zantholeuca | reverse complement strand
AAAAAAAAAAAAAAGAAAAGGATTGTGTGTCAGGTTCATAATGCTTTTGGAGAATTCTTGAAACATGTCTAGTTACAAATTTTAGTCAGTCATATCTGTTTGCTTTGACAGGTTCCCAGGGAGTAAAAAAAGGAACAAAAAGAGAGAGATTTTTTTTGTCATGTGAGGCTGGGGACAAAAAGATTACACCGTGCATATCTGTTCATAATATGATCTTTGTATAATCCGCGGGTCTGCACTTGCCTTCCGAACAACTGCACAACAGGTGCAAATTAAAATGAAAACGGCAGTGGAGCTGGGCAAACAGAATCTGCTGACCTGGTTTGAATACCAATTGACGGGGGAAACAAAACCTTTTCAAGAGGTGTGACCACAAGGGTTTAGGCAAGTTCAGGCTGGGTAATGCCCTCAGAACTACAAAAAAAGAGAGATATTCTAACATCTCTTGCTCTAGCTGTGTGGTCCAGATATACCTTAGTACAATCAATAATGTGCTCCTTTTTCCCTTCTTTTCCTGGTGACTGAGATTTAACCATTTCTTAGCAACAAGCAGAAGATTCTTTACAAATGTTCTCAGCGCTGACTCAGGGAGGCTCCAACAAAAGCCCGTAAGGCCTGGGAAGCTTTCAACCCACCTCCTAAAAAGTGATCTTTGGGCACAGGAGGAATAAAGAAAGGTCCAGGAGGAGTGAATAAAATTATCTAAGGCTGGACAGGCATTAAAAGGCCTTTATCCTGAAAAAAACCATGCCTTTTAAGGTCTCTTTTTGCATGGACCACGCTATCCCAAGCGACACGTGAGTGCTCCTGCAGTAAAGCAACTGAAATATTTTCCTTGAGAAGGGAAAGGGGAGGGGGAAAGAAAAATTAAAAAAAAAAAAAAAAAAAAAAAGGAGGCAAAATGAGAGAGTCAGAGAAACAGAAGAGGGAGAGAAAGAGAAAGAGAGAGAGATAAATGATTTATGAACAGCCCTTGAGGAGTCCCAAATATCAGAACAATCTAAACATGCAATGAAGTCATGTCTCACTATATAGGGTCAGGAGCAGAACATCCATCACCTTCACAGGCCAACAATACTTCACAACCTTTAGGGTTCTCTCTCACAAATAGTAGTAAATACTTTTAAACTAAATAAATAACTGCTGTCAACTTCACTTACAGAAGCCCTCTGCCATCTTTTACAGAGCTGCATTAGACAAGGATGCCCACGTCCACAGCCCCTGGACAGAATTCGTCAGTCAGGTAAAAAAATTTCAAATGGCCACAATAATTATTGATGTGGGTAGGGACAAGGCTGTGAGGATCTTTCTGCACACTATTTACATCTGTTTCAGCACTGCTCGTGCCAGGGGATTTTTCCTTGCTGTTTCAGACTTTTGTGAAGTTTGGCAACTAACTAGGTGTATTTGTTGTTTCTGTGTGTCAAATCAGACATAGAAGCATTAAAAAGCCTGGCCTCACATGTGAAATTCAATATAATATCACCACAGTCTTTGCTTTCCCATTTTCAGAAGTTAAGTGTTGTCACTGCTGTCAGCACAAACACACCTCAGCAGCCTAGTTCTGCCTTTACAGGAAAAGAAAAAGATTTTTTTTTTTTTTGTTTTAATAACTGACAATAGTTTCTTGAAATGTGGGTGACTGGGCAAAACATGCTTAATGCATTTTGAGCTGATTACTATTTTCTCACTCATGATGCATAAAGTTGTAGTCAGCGTCGAGAAATGAAAGCCCTCCTACACAACACATCTGAACTCCACTCTGTTCTTTCCACTGGGTCAAGCAAGAGGCTTCAAGCTTCACCCAAACCTTATGTGTGAGATGGAGCTACAGAGACAGCACAGGAACAAGTGACTTCAAGTCCACAGAGGAGAGTCCAAAGAAATCCTCCCTGCAACTCCACGAACAGGAGGGAAAACACAACGATGGCCAGCACAAAACAGCCACTCATTTCATATCTGATTCTAAGGTGCAGCAAAAAGCCAGCTACAGAGCAGAAGTAAATGTTGAGATCAGCACGGGGCTCAATGATAATTCTGTGTAAGAGTAGGACTAGGAAAACCTGCTCATGATTATTCCCAAGTTCTGCTCTGGACTGCAGTGGTGTTTGCCATTTAGTGCTGTGTTGACATGGTAAGAGATGGATCAGACCAGAGGAGAATCATCTGAATCATTGGCATTGCATTCCATTTTGTGCTGAATCATATTCAAGTTTCGTTTTCGGTTCAGGGGGTTACCAGAGAGTGCACAGCTCAGACTTCAACTGCCTCCAGAGCAACTGGGACCTGTACAAGTATGAATCTCCAATAAAACTATATGCTTTATTTCTGGTGAGTGTAATTTTCAGTTGAAATTCTTATATTCTAGCAAACCTTCTCTATTCCTCCTTAAAACAAATGATACCCCAAATACTATCATCAGACAGATTAATTTTGCAGTCACATTTAAGCAAACAAGATGTTCTTTTTTCTGTCTCTAGCAAGATTTTCCTTGTTTTATGTACTTTTTCTTTTTTTTTTCTTTTTGAACAATGCAATGGCAGAACTACATGTGACATTTTCTCCCCTAAGTGGTACCTGCTGAGAAAAATTCCACCATTAAAAATGGCCCACGCTAACATTTAAATGTTGATAATAATTAGCCTGACATTTGAAATACAGTGGTTGCACTGTTGTCTTGAAGATGTTCTGCTCAACATTACCTAACTAGCCCCTTTTCATACTTACGTGCTCTCTGTACATTATTCTGTCAGTTACTGAACAAATAAGACATCAGTTGCTAATGTATTAACATGCAAAAACTACGCTTAAGGGCCAAACACTGCCCCCAGTCCACAATGTAACTCCCATTGATGTCAAGTACTGTTAAGGTTGTGACAACCAGTAAAAGAAGGGAGCTGAAAAGTAGGGGATCAATTTTCTCCCTGATCTGCAAGGAATTTATGCAAACGGCTCCCTGCAGAAGGAAGGATGGGAAAGGCGGCGGCGTGGGTCGTGCCACCGGATGGGAACTGCTGGTTTCCTCCTGCTCTGGCCCTTTGTGCACAGCCTCATCCATGGCATCTTAACCTTTTGAGGAGTGCCTGGTCACTTCAGGTGTGCTGGAACGTCAGGTCACATCACTCCCTGCTCTTTATGTAACAAAAGTGGGTGGCTGCTAAAAAGCGGCGATAATTCGCAGAGCGAGCTGAAAATGAAAGTATCCACGGAAGGACAAAAATACGCCTTTCTCCTCTTTGGTAGCCAAAGAATTGCACACTCCTTATGACCCATCTACAGACAGCCCCACTCAGGAGTGGCCAGTGGGATGACCAGAGGGGAAACCACAGGATAAGTCCAAGGAGCAGCAGGCCTGGAAATAGGAGAGAAGAATCTGCTTCCTTCCAGCTGGTTCTTGGACATTCTAAGCCATGGACATGTATCCTGGCTTGGTGTGTGCAAATGATTTAGGGCAAAAAGACTTACACATGGGTAAATTCTGCATGTAGAGAGGAGAGTACTTTTTTATGCTTTCTTAGATAACAGAATCCTGTGATGATCACAACACAGTGGAGCACATTAAGTATAAATGATACAATCTAAGAATGAAGTAATAGCATTGCCTCTGCATTTCCTTGCTTTTGTCATCTCCAGATTCTAGCCAGAGAAGGCTTCACCTGCTTTGTGTGTGTGTGTGTGATTGCCATCTCCTCTGTTCTATTACTAATGAGTGTCTCTCATCCTAAGAGAAGCAAGGAGGATGATACAAGTGATGCAACAGGAAGTTTAGGGTACACCCACTCCTTTCCCCCTAGAATAAACACTGTTCTCAGGGAAGGTACATTGATAATAAACATATATTTTTAGAAATTTCTCAGGCACCTGTAATCACTATGACAATGGTGACTCTAATAGAATGCACCTTCAACACAAACTCCATGAATAAGAAGGCTTAGGATTTGAAAGGCAGCATTTTGCCAACAGACAGGACCTCAGCTGTCCTGAAGAAGTGATATTAGAAGATTGCAAAAAATAGAGGAATTTGAAATGCAGATTAAGGGTTGCTTAATCCTGAAGCCTAAAAGATGATGCTCAGGTCAGTGTCTCACCCCTCAGGTTGCCTGTACATGCACGTCTAAGGAATATGCCTTAATGAAAATAGTTTAACCCACTACAGATTTCAGCAGGAAAGCGTGATACCATTTTGAGCCCTGATAACCATCCCACTGCAGGCTCCAAGAAGAACCTGTGACACTATTTCAAACTCCAGTAATAAGGAACACTCCTATACAGTGTAGGCAAATGACCTCGTGTTTTTTCTATTTATATTTTTAGCCAGAGTCCTGAGGCTGCTACCAAAGTTGCACTGTCAGATGAGATACACTACACATTGGTGAGGCTCTTGGCTCCCTCTTGGCTTCTCTTCTCAGGAAGTGCTTGTTTCTTTGTTCCTGCTAATGACAATAGGATTCATCAAAGTTTATATTTCTTGACTGAGAGATATTAATTTTGGCAGTTGTGTGGTCTGACAGCCCCTGCTACCCTTATAGCTGCCTCTGCACTGCAGGGAGAGGCCACTTGTTGGGTGCTGATGACCAGGAGGAGACTCATCTTCCTGTGAATCTTGAGGGTGCTGATTAAATCACACACACTAGGTTCCCAGACTGGAATTTCTCTGCTGAATACATACTTTTAAATGGTTACACAGCAGTAAGAGCACAGCTGAATGCTTTTAGAAATATAAATAATTGATTATTTATTTAACCTCCAAGATAGCCTTCTCTCCTAGTAGATTACAGAGGTTGTTCACAGGAGAAGCAAAAGAATAGCCTGGAGGAAGACAATATACCTCAGCTTTTGCTTGAAATCAGTATGGAATTGGCATGAGTCTACTGCTCAGGATGTTCAAGAAGATGTTGTTGCTGCTTAACTCTATCCCTGATCTGATTTCAATGATTTTCAAGTATTTAGGGACACACCTTCTAAGTCTCAAAAAATTATAAGCACATTATTTTATGAGGAATCAAACTGCAGAAGAACATTCTCTCATAACAGTGCAACTTTGTTTTCTCTGTCAAACTCTTTTTAGACAAACTCTTTTCTCTTTTGTAAACATAGAGACCTGAACTATTCTCAGAGTAATCCTACTGATTAGTTCAAAAATACAAGAAAAATAATCTAATCTTTTTCAGGACTGGACACACAAATGAAGAAAAAAGATGGAAGGAGAACAGTTGTGAGCAGTACTGAGTGACTCTTATGTTTAATGCTACTTATTTCAATTTGAAAGTGCCTATGATGAATAGGCATAAAACAATCACTTTCATTTTGCAAAATCTGTTCTTGTTCCTGTGTTCTCAATGTTGGGAAACTAGAAAGCAGAATGGATCTGGCTGCAGAGCCCCTAGTTCACAACATTTATTTGTGTTTCATACAGGAGAAATCACCAGTGTTTTCATACCTGCATTTTGGCTACATTACCAGCCTTGTACTTTCACAGAAATTTTAAACCACTTCACTGACTTGAACAAAAAGCCTCCAGATAACTGCAGAATTCAGTCCACTTTTTCCACTGACCAACTGAAAAAGCTGAACACAGCAAAGACACAGAAGAATGCAAGATTTACAGCGGAGAGACGGAGCCAACCCTGTGTTCTGATTAGCAGTTTGGATGCCATTGTTCTGTCTGGAAAACACATGTCATCCTCAGAATCACCCAAGCTGTCCATTGACATCTGCCAGCATATCCTCCATCACCTCTCTCTTTCTTTTTTCTCACTTTCTCTTCCTTACACCTCTTCCCTCATTTCCCTGTGTGAAGTATTTCAGTGCAGTTAGGAGTTACCCCTTCAAAAACTCTCCTCCCACAATATCACCTTCATTCTCAAGCTGACCATCTCAAAACAACAGAAAATAGACAGTTCCTCTGAGTCTTCTCACTTGTAGGATTTGTGCTGTGTTTCACTCTGGGGACAGAAATTCACAATAGCCCAGAGGCTTCAGATTTTTAAAATTGTCACACTAAGACTTGAGTGCCTCCATGAAAGAAGCAGTAGAAAGAGATGCCTGAAGGTAGGCTGGGAAGAATCCAAAATGATGTCAGGTTTCCTTCTACCTTCCCATCAATAGGGTCTTTGAAGAAGCAGCCTCCTCAGAGAAGAAAAAATAACTTTCTCTTTATTTAAAAGGGCTACCACGGTTTCAGTTTGGAGAGTGACAGTTAATGTTAGCTTTATTACCTTAAAATCTATACAGTCTCATGGTTTGCTGTGGATGGCTTTGCCTCCCTAAGTTTTGATGATGTCCTTGAAAGAGAAATATAGATGCATAGCTTCATTCTGTGTTGACTTTGGAGGTGAATATTTTATCCCCTTTCCTTTTCCTGTCTGTTTGCAAACAGCAGTGATAACTCCTATGCAGCATGCCTAAGAATTGTGGCAGAGGAGAGAAAATCAAAGCTTTTACTGGACTAGAACAGTTCCAAGTCTGATAGTTCTCTTTCTTCGCTGTGGTGACTGATGATGAGGGACAGAGGAGATAAAAGAGGTGCTGGAACTGTGTATCGCTGTCTATTATCTTTTGTCCAAAAGACACTTTTATTATTTTCATTATTTTTTTTAGCTTTTATGCAGAATGAAAAGATTCTTAACTAAAGGAAAATATGTTTTTTTTCTGAGGCCTATGCATTTTTGTGTGTGACTTTATAGGGAATAGAATCTTACCCTCTGGAAGAGTACTTAGAAAAATGTTGGTGCCTCTTACTAGTTATACCATAGTGCAACTTTCCCAGCAAAGAATAATTTCTGTTGAAATATGGTCTTGGCAGTTTCTGGAAGATAGTAAATTGTGATTTATCCACCCTAATGTCTATCAGCCTGTTGAGAACTTTTTATTTTGCTGTGAAGGCCCTGAAACACAGTTTGTACAATGCAGTAACACCCAAATAAAGCCACAACAGCTGAACATGGTTATTCTTTAGAGACCCAGCTCTCCCACTGTCTCTTTGGAAGAGTTTAAGTTTATAATGCCAACTTAAATGATTGCTAACAGAATAATTCTCCTCCAGTCATGTTGGGTTGAAGAATCTGACAGGTTTTCCCCACTATGTGGGAGATACCTGGGAAGGGAGCCCCTAGCTACTTGACTTCATAGGTTAAAATAAGACTGTCCTAAGGTTATTCACCTAGGATGAATTTTGTATAAAAAATAGAAATAAGGAAAAAAATCAACTGTTACTCCCATTAAGTAAATCTAGATCAAGAAAGAAATTTGTTGTTGTTGTTGTTCTGGTCAAGAAAGACTGGGATGGTGGC
>VZTN01010878.1:75973-78473 GCA_013400515.1 Erpornis zantholeuca | reverse complement strand
CTTTTTACCACCCCACCAGTATGGCAATAACACACCAGCCCACCACAACTTTCCAAGAGGTGGAAAGTAATTAGGGAAAAGGAAGATTTTGTTCAACCTAGACTGTCAGGTTTTTCATGTCGGTTTTTTCTCTAACTACCACCCAAAATGAACAGAATTATTTTTTAAAATAAAACAAGGAACTTTTTCTCCCTGCTCCTGTCAAGTCTCACTCACCAAGTCCTCCTTCCCTCAGACAGAATTTGGGCACCTTTTTTTCTTGCATTGATTTCATTTTAGTCATCAAGATTATCTACTTGCTGACAGCTGCATGATCTATGGCCTACCCCCTAAAAAAAAACAACCCAAAAATACAGTTTGGAAGCAGCTATGAATTTTACCCCTCCCTGAGTTGAAGCTATCTTATGAAGCATTGATAACACATTATCTTAGGGAGCAGAATATTACTGCACAAAGTGATACTGAAGATTTTTAAGGGACCTTCTGGCTTGGTAAAAGTTATTATTTAGAAGTTTACATAGTCTGCAAACACTTATCAAAATCCCTGAGCAGAAAGTACAGACCCTACGTTTCAATTAAGATATAGTGGAATGCAAAAGGTTCAGAAGAGATAAGGCCACTTGGAAAAAAAAAAATAGAAAAGATATTCAAATTCATCCTTGATGATTGTTTGACCTCATGAGCTGCGTTTTCAGTACAAATCAGAATGCTTCCTACCTGGCAAGTCAGCTTGGTCAGGGCCAGGCTCACCAAAAGTATTTTGCTGTTTATTTTAGAATAATTCCTCAAAATCATCCAGAATTTAGGGCCAAGGTAGGAGATGGGCATCTTCAAGCTTACGAGCTCTTTGGGGGGAGGTGGGAAAGTTTCAGGCAGAGACCATGCAACAAATGGCTGATGCATTGAGATTATTTATGTTGTTTTGCTGCAACACCTCGCGTTCCGACCTAATCCGCTGGGGATTTGCTCTGTTCCCAGACAGCATAACCTTTCTCCCCATTTTTTGGTAGAGACAATACCACTTCTGCTTTAGCTCAATATCGAGTCAACAGCAATTTTGCATCTGAGCAGCTGATTCTAAGGGACAGTTTTCCCTGCAGAGAGTTAAACTCTTGCCTAAAACTTGAGGAGATCAATCAATCAATCAATCAATCAAGTTTTTTTTGGAATCCAGGAAAATCCTCCTGTGTACCTATTGCTAGAGAAAATCTGCTCCTCACTGGACCACTGAGTTCCTGCAAATGTTCAACTCCAGGCAGAAAGTCTCCACCAAGCTTCTCCAGCCACTCCTTGTTTTGAAGCAGAGGGAGAAGTTCCAGGGATTTTTAGCTCTCTTCCTTTTGTAGCTCTGCTGTTGGATCAGCAGATCAGCATTAAAATACACTTTTTTTTTCCTTAAAACACTTTTTTTTTTTACTTGAATTGCAAAAGCCTTTTATCTGCTCATAATTGACCACCATAATTGGGTTTGATTAGCTGGGAAATCTAGGTAGGGAAGGAGCAACAAAAAGAGCTGTATGGATTTCCTAGCACTGTTTCCCTTCTGGCTGGGCCAAGCGAACACGATGTGAGCCCTGCCATGTAAATCAGAGCTCACAAGTGCTGCACAGTTGCTCAGTGAATAACTCTTTGCAGGGTTGGGCCCAGCCACAGCAATTTTACGACTGCTTGTGTTCTCCTCCAGCCCTCCCACTGCTAAGAACTATCTAGATCTGCTCCTCCAGGGAAATTTGCAATATCTTCACTTTGCAATTCCCCAGAATGCTTCTGCTACTTTTTGGAGATATGAGTGTAATATTTTTATCAATGCTTTCATTCTTGAATCAAACTTTAGATATAGTCCCAATGATATATGCAATGCAGGGACCACAATGAGGTACTTAAAAATACAACTGTTGAGTTGATAGAAAAACTCCAAATGGTTCCTACAAGTGTGGAAATAAATCACAGAAAAAAAGCTGAATGTTCTTCAATATATAACATGTGGAATTTGGAAATGTTTAGGGTTTTAGCTAAAGAATCAGCAAAGTTTTGTAGCTGAAGGGCCATATGCCCTATTTTAATAAAAAGGAATCCATAAAAAATAAATTACTTTCACTAAGTATATGCAAATTCCAATGTAAGCAATCAGTGCAAAATTAATTTTGCCAGAACTGATTAAAAGCATTAATAAATCTATATGCAGTATTGCTTCAATCTGATACTGTAAATTTATTATACTTCCTGTAAGATTAATTATAATGCTACAATAACATATTACGATGCCAGAACATATTACTGTACATTCTGTTAATAACAGTTAAGCACAACCTGAGTTGTAATTATAGAGTGTAACAAAGTAATTTGATAGTGATTGTTTTCTTTAACTGTTAATGTTAGATGGGAAATAAAATGTGTATGTGCTTGTGTTCATTATATTTTTCTCTTTAATACAATACCTAATTAAACCCATGAAACTCCACAGCATTTGTTCTCACAGATTCCCTTCTCCCTTTTTTTT
>VZTN01010878.1:70504-75948 GCA_013400515.1 Erpornis zantholeuca | reverse complement strand
TTTTTTTTTTTTTTTGCTACTCACCAAAACTGTCAGCCTGCTTGAGATAAGGGAAGGTTAAAAACAACAGTTTAAGTTATTCAAGGTTGTTTTGCATTCTTGTCCTGAACTGGAGACAACTTTCTTTTTCTCCCTCGGATTTTAAATACACTGTGGCCCTTGCAGCACTCACCGTTTCAGATCTTCAGATTAGCAAAAATTTCCAGCCACCCGGACAAACCTCCCTCCCACCCTCCCCGCACCCTGCTCTTCATCCCAGCAGCATCTCACAGCACCTTGCTTCAAGCAGACAACAACAAGGAAAAAAACAACCCAAAATGACAAACAAAAGAACTCTGAAACCCCCTCTTAAAAACCAGGAGGGAAACATGTAAAATTCAAACATCCCACTGGGAAGCACCCAAAGTTTATGTTGGGTTTGGTTTTTTGTTTTTTTCTGTCTCCCCAAAAAAAAAAAAATCTGGAGTGGTAACAGCCCGTTTACAGGCTCAGGTTTAAAGGAGGTCGGGTGTTTCTTTGATAATATATCTATAGCTTGCGCCGTGTTTTAGCCTGTTGTTCCTGCACACCCAGAGTGCACGAAAGGAGGAGAATACAACTTTGGGAACACAAAACCCGAGCTATTTTAGCATACTGTACACAAACTCCGAGTGGCAAACAGTGCTTTTGGAGAACTACCAAAAGAAATTATTCAAGTTAAGCTTTATTTTGGATATATTCCTGATTAAGCCTGAGCACAATGAAAAAAACAGTGTGAAGGCACAATGCTGAATGGCATCTGTGCTTAGAGCTTCAGAGGACTGCTTACTGTCATAAAACTCTGTGTGTCACCAGCTGGGGGCCGGGGATTTAAAGATGTCAGGAGGACCTGGTCTCTCAGATGGGATAAAGATCAGAAGGAAAGCTGTCCAGGTGATGCCCAGGCCCCTGAACAAGCCTATCTGCACTCTCATTCAAATGATAATGAGTGTGTAAATCACATCTGTTCTCCCTCTGTGCCTGTATCCTTGTCACCTGAATAGCATCCCCACCAGGTATCAAATGAGCTCCAGGAAATAGGTTTCTTTTTTATCCAACTTCGCTCTGAAATGAGAAAATGAGCACCCTGGCCAGGAGGCCCTGCAAACCAAAAGGGATTGCAGCCTTTGGGCTCCTCGCCACCAAGGAGGCTTAATTGTGGTCGGCGACGCCAAGAGCCTAAAACAAACGCCGGCACGGAGCTGGATGCTGGAGTCCCTTTCACAACAGCCACATAAAAGTAGGTTGATAATTAGTGGCCATTGACTTTAATGATGTAACGCGCTAATAATGGCATTGAAAATCACCCCTCATTGTCTGTAATACCAACCCCGATCCTACCTAGCTGAAACATCTCTCTGCACCCAGCCCAAGGAATGCCTGGATTTACAGCCATTTATCGCTTTACAATTAAAATATTTGTCAATGTTTCATTTTCTAAAACTGCAATGAAGACCCTTATTTAGACTTTCAAATGTAAAGAAAATTTGGATCTAAGAGTTTATTTCACCTCTGGGTTCATTTTGCCTTCGCTCCCATAATTTCTTTTTTTTTTCCTCCTCTTTCTTTCCTTCTTTTTTTTTTTTTTTGATCAGAGGCATGAAAGAGTGAGTAAGTGCGAATGCTTAGGTACCTGGGGTATGGAAAGGTGGTAATTAGCACAGCAGGATAATTGATGTGTAGATTGCAGCATGAACAAATGCTTTGACTTGTTTGTTCTTCTCACTCTTCCACATTCAATCTCTTCTTTCTCATTTATTTATTTATTTTTTAATCCAGCCTAGCTAATGAACACCTTCCTTCGCTTAGTTAAGTTGATAAGAGATATATATCCATTTAAATAGAGGGTTTTATCTCCTCCATTGTATGAAATCAGGAAAGGACTTTTCCTTACACTTTCTCTTTTGCTCTGCCTTGCAATAAAAACTTTGAGGAAGGCAAGGAAGAACACTCTAAAGGTGGAATTAGGGGACAGTAGGATTTAATTATCTGCGTTTTCTGAAGCACTAAACTGTGGGCATCAGCCATACTTTCACTGTTGTTATTTAAGAAGTAGTTGGAAAAAACCAATTGGAGCAGGTTTTTCATGCAGCCATAGAATTATGAAAAATTATGTCCCATAGAGGACATGGAATTGCCTGCCTATATGAAGTTATGCCCATGTGCAAAGCTTCAAAGGACCAAGGTCTTTTGCTATTTGGCATTTGGCAAAGGCACTGCAAGGCCTTGGTGTGCATCTGTAGCAGGTATTTTGTGGTGGTAGGGAGATAAAAGGGTGTAACACTCGGTTACTTCTGTTTAAATTACGACACAGGGAAAAATAATAGAAAGTCAGCGAGGATTTTTTTGTTGCCTTCATGTAAAACAAACACATCTTTGTTTCGTAAAATGATGATGTACAGACCATTCCTCCCTAACGATCCTTTGGGGTGTGTGGAGAAAAGAGATGTAAAAATGAGCCTAGAAATTCAGTTTAATATGCACGGGTGAGTGTTTTGCTCCCCGAATGGCACGCAGACTATGCAGACTTGCTGTTATATTTTTAACTTAATGCGCGGCGTATTAGCCATTACATCCTCGGAGTGGACACATGTCATCCTGAATCAGAGATGAGCTCCACATGGCAGGGATCCCTGCGCCTGTGCGGGGCTCGGTGCTGAACCAGGATCCCTCGTCTGTAAAATCTGTTCCGAGCCCAATCCTGCAATGCTCCCTCCGGTAAAACTGCCATTAGCTACAGGAGCTGATATTGGTAATTTACATTTTGCTAGCTATAGACTCAAGCTACAAACCGCTGCTTGTTCTGGGGACAGATTTAGACCTAATGATAAAATTATACTTTTTCACAGTAACTGTTGCCCTTGGACATGCTTAGAAGTTTTATGGCAGTTCTGCATCTGCTTATCTAATTGCCAAACCAGCTTTTTGAAGCTCCTTAGCTGTGCTACCTGCAGAAAGTGTACAAATCACTTCATTGCTCCTAACACAGGAGCAATTAGCTTTACTCTTGCAGGCTAAACACACATGAAGATGGCTGATCCCAGTGTCTTGCTGTGGTTTCTCCTGCTGCCAGTTGGGTCCTTGCTCCATTGGAGATAATCCTGTTTAGCTACTTTACGAGCCTCTCCGCTAACAAAACAGGCTGATTGCAACTCTGGAGCATCTCAGAGCGTTTCCCAGAGAATCTGTGGCTGCCTTGTTCCTGAAAGTGTCCAAAGCCAGGTTGGATGGGGCTTGGAGCAGCCTGGGATAGTGGAAGGTGTCCCTGACCATGGCAGGAGATGTGGAATGAGATGGTGTTTAAGGCCCCTTCCAACCAAAATCATTCTGTGATTCTGTGATCTCCTGTTGGTCGTGTGGACAGTGGAACTCATGGAAGAAGTGTTTCTGGATAACTCAAGACAATTGGGTGGGGGCTGTAGAAAGGAAAAGGCAGCAAGGCAAACCATCGGAGAGAAAATCTGCTAATCAGCATCTCTATTTTTTCTCCTGCACAGGCCTTGGTAGGTGAGTTTGAGAGCCACTGGGAGTTTCGTTTGAGCACCAAGCCATCAGGAATACAGGGGGCATTCGAGAGGTCCCCTCCCACTCCCAAGGTGGCTTGTCCCACATGAGATACACCTCCTCGTCTCTTACTTTATCCCTTTTTTTGCATGAGTTTAAGAAAAGTGTGAGGCTTTAACACTGTTAACAAAGATGAACTCCACTGATAGATTCCCGGGAAAGGAATCATCTAGGAACATGGATAAAACCCTCGTCAGCCGGGGAGTTTCACATCCAGCCCTGCATCAAGAAAACCCCCACAGAAAGCTGAATAAAGGCAGTATTCATGACAAGGTGGGTCACCTCAATGACTTGCAGCAGTTTTTCTTTCTGCCAGGGAGCAGGCAAGGCCCTGCCACCAATGGAGGGTGGTCTTCATCTGCACCTACAGAGGTTTCTGATGGCAGAAAGTGGGAGGCAAGCTAGAGGAGGAGTATCAGAGTTCCAGCAAGTTGCTTGCTAGCTTTCCAAGCCTGGAGAGCAAACTGAAGTGTATTATTAGCTCTTTTCTATTTGCCTCAAAAGCTGATGAAGAAGAAGTTGGAAACGGTACTATTCAACTGCCAAATAACTCGAAAAATTCCAATAGCGCCTGACATACGAGCCAAGGAACCACTGAAAATGTACATTTGCATCCAAGCCATAATGCACTGAGCTATGATCTCATCCCGAGGTGAGCTTTTTCTTTCTTTTTTTTAAATTTTGTTTTGTTTGGTTTTGGTTCTTTGAGTAAAAATAAAAGGAGGAAACAAATATTAAACCTTGCATTAGGGGGTAGAACAGGGACAGTCATTCTCAGTCCCCTCTCCACAGCGTTCGTGCTGTGTGGGAGGAGTGGTTTTCTCCAGCTCTGCCACAGGGGTGGTGAGGTGACAACTTCCCACTGCCTTCCCATGTGAGCTGACATCTACGAGCTGAAAACTGGCCCCTCCCTGTCCCCGTGAAAAGGAGAGGAAGAAGTCAGGAGCCGTGGTCCTCTCCAACTCCCTTCTCTGGTGGTGATCCCTGCCCAGCTGTGAGGGCTATTCCAGCAGCTCATGGGAAATGCCACTTCCCAAAGCAGGAGCCAATCACTTTTGCAACATCCAAGCTAAATAAATGGTTTCCAGACTCCTGATCAAACCTCTCATTCATGTTTCAGTTCAGAAATTATGAACAGGACAGCCCAGTTTTATCTTAAAAGCATCTGGGTTTTGGGAAGCACAAATACCCTGCTTTTAAAAAAAAAGAAAAAAGTTTGAACATAAAAATGCTTGTGAGACTGGCATTTCTTATTAAAAGCTAGGGCTTTTTTTCACTGGGTAATTTTCCAGATTTCTCACAGCCCTGGAACACAGGAGAGAATTTGGGAAACAAGGGAAACATAGGTGGGAAAAATATACGAAAAGAAAACATGTAAAAGAAAACACATTTAAATTTGTTTCCACATATGAGATCATATTTCTGGCACTTTGTAGAAGTCCTATGGAAGCTGTTATTTCCAATATAGGAATACTACAGTGACTAAATTGGTGTTAAATTTAAATCTATTCAGGAAGTAATAGTCAATCTGCATTCCATGTAAAGACTCTCACAAGCAAAATTATTTATACAAGGTAAAGTTGGCAAAAGGAAGTCCAATGAAAGAAAAGAAATTACATGTATTAACCCAACCCTTCCCAGCTAAGTACTTCAATAGTCCTTCCTCAGGAAAATAGAGTTTTAGCCACTGTGAGAGTAACACGTTTTGTTAAAGTGGAAGTGATGTTTCAGGAACTGCTATTTTGGATGCATTATGAAACAATATAAGTCCATGTGATCCTTTAAAGTAAGTGTCACTATTTGCAGACAGATTTTTACTAATAGTTTAATTCCACATGAAGTGTAAAATGCATCCCACAAAT
>VZTN01010878.1:23004-65504 GCA_013400515.1 Erpornis zantholeuca | reverse complement strand
AATAAAATCCATCAAATCGCCAATATATAGATGCACATTTGGTAAACTTGCCTGTAGTTAACCAAAAAGCACAATTTTTACCCCAACAGGAAGATTTCATTTGATCTGCATGTGACTGGGGAGCTGATTTCATTTCCTGTAAAACCCCCTCAAATACCACAAAGTTACCTGACTCAGCTGCTTGTAGAAATCAAATTCAGTCTGAGATAACAGCTAATCATTTGTCACAGTAAGAAGCAATTCCCTGAAATCGGAAGGGAAAACCTGCCGCTTCAATCCGCAGGTCTGTCAGATTGCTAGAAATTACATTCTGCTCTGACTAACCTCTGCACTTGGATTGCTAACAACAAGCAGCCCGGTCTATCAAAAGAGAATATCATACAACCAGGAACAGCTTTTGATTTGTTCTATTCCAATAACCTGAGAAAAGTTTATGGACATGCATTGCTGCCTAGACCTCAATTTTCACCAACCTGCATGCGGGTTGGAATTTATAGCTCCGCATCCCCACAGTAATGTAGGTAAAATTTACAGGCTGATTATCTGCTACTTCGTAGGAAGAAAATTAGAGTTGATTTTATAACCGCAAAACAGATATTTGGTCTTTGATACTTTGAGTGAGGATGTGAGGTTTGGATGCTCCNAAAAAAAATAGGAGGGGGGAAAAAAATTGATGAACTTTATGGAGAAGGAAGCTTTCAAAATGCAATTTATATTCTTTAGAAATGTTCCCAGAGAGTAAATTAAATGTATACCCTTCTATGTAAACACTATTTGTGCAGCAGTCATGTTATAAGTTTAATAAAAAATGATGTATCACCCCTGTTTGTAAGATTTATAATTCACATGGCAGTAGTGAATCTGGGAGCCTGGCCACAATGCATTTTCTATACTTAACTCTGTTATCTACAGTATGAGGATGCTTGCAACATTGGCAAAAAGGGGCACAAATAGTTCGGTATCTTTGCTCGACTACTTTTATTTTTTTATTTGTAAGGAGACATTATTAAAATTGAAAGCTTATATCTCAAAAGGCCAGAGTTACCCATGGGGTTAATGTTCCTATCGAGACATGTTTAGGCAAATCTATCCACTGTACTTTTATTAGCAGGTAATGAAAAGGTGTAAGTTAAAGTGTGAAAGGAGTCTGTGTTTTTGAAAACAGTACTTCAGCAAATAGCTTTATCTGGCAGAGCCTCTTTGTATTGTAATTACATATAATACAAATCTTCACAATAATTCAGAGAGAGAAAATGCTAATGTGCAGGTTGTGGCAGAAACTAAACCAAAGCAATGAGACTTGCAGCTACAGCTGATTCCCCATCTCACACTGTGATTTTTAACAATTTATTTCCCCACTCCTGCCTCCACTCTCTCGCTGAACCACAGCTACAAAAGTTATTTCTCCTCTTATTTCTGCTCTGTTCCTTTTCCCCTCAAAGTGCAACAGAGATAAAGCCCCCAAACTGTTGATTAAAGTAGAGGGGACTTGGTAGGAGGAACTAAGAAGAGTTTCTAGCAGCTCAGCAGAATTTATATTAGGAACCAGCTCCTAACATCCTTTCCAGCTTTCTGCTTGCTGCTGCTCCAATTTTGAAAACATGCAAAATTTATCTGACTTACCACAACAGCTTGAAGGACCAGCTTGGATAAATATGTATTTTTGTGATCTCTATTGGTTTTGCACATATGGTATCATCTACCTGATTGATTGTAAGGGCTCCATTGACTAAAAACTGAAGGGATTTTGGTGTATACACTCATTCTGAAAATACATATTCATGGCAGGGCATGCCACAATCCCCTAAAGGTGAAGTCACTGCCCTGCCTGGTTTCAGCGTCTCTCCCGTAATGAATCACTGGCGGATGGACCCCACCAGAGCCCTGACACTTCACCCTCCTGCCGTGGCTGCTGTCACCCTCCAGCTCCCAGCCACGTCCCTGACTCCAGCAAAAGGGCAAGGGCCTGGCTACCCTCCCCACCAGCCACCTCCTCCAAACCACAGCCTTTCCTTCAGATGATTTTTTCTCGTTATTTTTTAATTTCAATTTCAACAAGGCCAAATTAATTGTTTGCAAAATGAAGAAATGGATCCTGCAGCAATCTTATCCCTCTGATAACTCCTCACAATTTGCAACGGAGTTCCCTCTAGCTTCAGCCATGGAGCAGGGTCTGTATTTCTTCTTTTCAGAGTGTTTTTTGCTCCTTCCTTTCCCACCGCCACACTCAAGAGAGACAGACTGTATGAAAAAACCCACTGTAAAATAAATAACTGCGTTCACAGGGAAATGTGTTGGGTTTTTCCCTCTCTCTTTTACATCCTTATATCTGACCCTAATCTAGATCCCACAGCCAGTGACAGAAATATTGACATCAGCCGGGGAAAGATCAGGTTTCTTTACACAGGGGACGAGTTCTGTAAACTCTGCTGTGTTGACAGAACCAGGTCCCGTGCTGGTGGGTCCTTCTGCTGGCCTGGAGAAGGTTTAAACACCATTCTGCTCCCCTGTAGCCAAGGGAGCTTTCTCATTACTTTAGTACCAGCATCATTACACCTTAAAAATAAATAGGGATGGATCCTGCTACAGGAAGAACACGACCTAACTCTTAGTGCCCACAACAAGAGGTTTCTGTACTGCAGAGTGCAAGAGAATACCACAATCTGACCCAAGATTAATTAAAAACCCCTTGGAAGTTAGCTAAAAAAGAACCCCAACATTTCTCCTCTGTATTTTTACAGTCAAGATATAAACTCCTGATAAACAGAGGCCACACTGGAAATGTTGACACAAACCTCTGCTTGGCACTGGGAGCAGGCATGACTGCCTGTTACCTGCTCTGGTGAGAGTATTCATAGGTCTGTGATGAAGTAGGGGCACTCAGGATTTGTACAGCCTTTTCCTTTCTATTCTGAAACTTGCTCAAAACCCAGCCCTCCAATTTTTGGTCGCAGCTTTATCTCAGAAAAGACTGAAGAGGTACTTAAAATATTTTTCAAGAGAAAGAAAGAGGAGAGAGAAAAAGAAACCCCTGCCTATTCTTCTGAAATTTAAGTAGGCAGCCCTTGAAAGATCACTGAGAAAAGTCTGTATTTTCTCAGGTTTAACTAAATAATTTATGCATACTTTCACTTTGGCATGATGAAGCAATTTTAGCCTTTAAAACCCACAACTACTCAGGAGGGAAAAGGTCTGGTTCCTGCAACTTAAATAATTTAAACATCCAGGTGGAAATGCTTTCAGTACTGATCCTTTCTCAGACAAAGGAGGAAGACCCCAAAACTCTGAGACACTGAGAAGAAAAGGAGTAACAAAAGAACCAAACTCGGATACATTCAATATTGAGGGGAAATCCGGCATTGTTCACTGGAAAAAGATGACCAGAGAGATGCTCACAGTACATAAATCCACTAGGTAAAAATGCTTAGGAAAAAAAAATCATTGGCCTAGAGCTACAACAAACATGCTTTGCAAAAGAGCACGGCAAAAATATCCCTCTGCCCTCTAACCCAAGTCAGAAATGGTTTGTGTACGCTTAAGGGTTAGGCAGATGTTAGGGGTCACTGAAGAAGCTGTGTGAAAAACTGCACCACCAGCACCGACTTCTGAATTTACAGAAATGAGTACGACGCTTAGCTCCCAGCCCAGCAGTTCTGTGCCAGCAAGAAATGAAAAAGTACCTGGGCTACTTTACTCTTTCCCGCATTAGATGGCAGATGTGAAACTCCCGAGACACATGCAGAAATTGATCAGCTTTAAGACAGGTAAGAACTGAGTCAGTGTCCGTCACCCTCACGTTGGGTTTCACTACATGAGAACACACAGGCAATGACATGATGTCCTGGGGAAAGGCAGGATGCCTGGTGGGAGCTGATGGGGAGAAACACTTAAAAAAAACCCCAAAACCAGAAAGAAAGAGCCAACAGCATAGGTATTGCTAGAACTAGATAACTGGTAATGATTTCACATAGTATTAAGCTCTGTTAATGTCAAGATGTCTCCCAGTAAATAG
Organism: Erpornis zantholeuca; assembly: GCA_013400515.1. Classification (NCBI taxonomy): domain Eukaryota; kingdom Metazoa; phylum Chordata; class Aves; order Passeriformes; family Timaliidae; genus Erpornis; species Erpornis zantholeuca. The sequence goes on along the minus strand of VZTN01010878.1, from coordinate 61,492 downwards.
CGTTACTGAAATGAACATTTGGCTTTGTCCCAAGGACAGACATGCCTCGGACTTCTCTCCCCTTTGGTGTGTATCGACCAGAAAGTATTAGAGGGAGAGTTAGCAGTGACCCATATATCTAAACCACCAGCATTTTCTGTTAGGGAAAAAATATCTGATTGTCCTTTCTAACCGGCTTTAAAGCCTCTATTGTTTGGTGAGAGCCTTCCAAACATGGCAGGGAATAATGTCCTGGGGCTGGAGAGATGCCTTCTGCACGCCCATGGTGTTCTCCTTGGGTTTTGCAGAGACAAGAACTCCTGAATGTGATCCCATCATTGCTCATGTTCCCCTAGGGAACAGTGGTAGAACACCGAATTAATAACGGCACCCATTCCTCCACAGCCAAGCTGGTCCCAATCCAGCACTCACATCGCATTGGGAATGAATGGGAAGTGCCATGGGAATGAGAAGGAGGAGGAATAAGAAGAGGGGAGGTCAGACCCAGCCATGCCTTCACATGGGGTTTTCCCCAGCACTTTTCACCTGTGATTTCCTACTCCTCCGTCAGACACCTGAGAAGTGAAGCGAGAAATAAGCCGTGCTCCTCCGGCTACCCCTCCACTGAGTACATTTTTTCCATGGCCTATTTCCCTTTTTTGTTTTTTCCTACCAGGTGTCTCACTCAATATATCCTGATCAATACAAAAAAGGGCAAAATTCATGCCTTGCAGCACTAGAAATACTGCAATTGGTGTTGAAACTGATGTTTTTTCAGCATAGACTTTTGTTGCTGTGCACATGAGGAACTACTGGCTGCCAGAGTGTGTGTATGCGAAGTAACACCACCTCCAGAGCCTGCTTCCCACCAGACTTTCAGCTTAAAATGGCTCAAAGTTTCTCCTATCTACATGTGCCTCATGGTCAGCTGAAATGTTCTTATTAGGTAGGTCCCCAACCTTATCCTCGCAGCCAAAAGGAAATGTGGAGCAGGGCATAAGAGGCTGTTGAAACCACATGTCATGTTTGGGTTTGCTGTGTCATAATGATTTTATTCAGGTTGGGATAAGGCTTCTGCAGCTGTTTTCCTATGGAGCTGATGGCAAAGGGCAAGGACTCGGCTGATACCGAGCAAAAAGGAACAGCAGCAAGAGGGGGGTATCCCAACAGAGAAAACATCTCTGTTAAAAACCCATTATTTGTGTAAAGTTAACTTCAGAGGCATTGCATGTGGTTAAGAGGCAAAAGAAGGGATGTGGAATGAGGCTTCAGACCTCAAGCCTTCAAGTATTTTCCCTTTCTTTCGACCTTCTGTATTTTCCCGTTTCTGAAAGTGGTGTTAATAGCAGCACCCCAGACACTGCCTCCCCTGCAGGAAAGCGTGGGTGTCCTGGGTACTACAGCACCTCCCTGCTACCAGAGGAAAGGCACTCTCCTCTCCCTGGTTCCCTTGCAGGTGGGACTCCTACCTGGCCTGGCAGGATGGCCTCATTCCCTAATTAATGTGTCAAAATGTACAGCAGTTATCCCGAGGATGCTGCCTCCCGCACCAGGTACCTGCCCAAAACGCTCAGCTCATTGCTCTGGGATAGGAACATTCTTTGGGTGCCACTGAGTTGGTTCAGGTTTCAGCCAGTGCCTACCTTGAGATCAAAAGAGAACACGAATTTTTAACAAAAAAGATCTGCTGGAAATTTAAAGTTATTCCCTCTTTTAATGAAATACCGAAGCACGACCCATGTCAGGATCACATTTCATGGGAGAAAGTTAAACTTTCAAGGTTAATATTGTTTCTGAAAAAAGTATATATCAGATTTTTTGGAGGCCTTTCTGCTGACTTATGCCTTGCACCCATGAGTTTTGATGGGAACTGGAGACCTTGTGTTTGCAAACCTGTGCAATTTTGGGCACTAGAATAACCATTATATCAACACCAGGAACAAAGAAAGCTCAGGGACTGTGTGAAACTCCTCTCACAACAACCCAAAAAATAAAGAGGCAGCCCATTTGGCACCGAGCTCCCTGAGGAAACTGCGTGAACCCGAGGTGAAAGGCCTTTTCTTCTATTCCCAGGCTGCTAAACCATCTAGCTCTCCTCATTCATTACCCCGAGTTAAGCTTTGCAAGCTTACAGTAAACCTGGGAGAGCTCAGGTTTTGTACAGAGGAATTTCACATTAAGGATTCGCTTCCCCCGCCTCCAGCCTGTTCCCCTGAATCTTCAAACAGAACACCTGATATAAACCTAAAATCCTAATCTAGCCTGAAGTGCATTAATAGGAGCTTTGATTTTTCTGTTTAAAAAATAAGAGAATTAGCTCCATAATCCTACTAGTTATACTTCTAACAATATTATTTTAAGACAATTAATTCATATTTAAAAATAATGAAATTACTAGCACAAGACACTAAACTTCTTTTAGTATATTAAATTGGGCAGATTGCTTCTCTCCTTCTAATTATGAATGTAGCAGTTACAAAAGAAACTGTCATTTTGATAGAGTAAAAGACAATCTGTCTGCCAAAAGTGTCCAACCATAATTCTAAAAAAAAAGTCATCTGCATCAAGAACATGCTACTTTGTTTGATGTACTGTCTTATTGGAAACCTAATTTGCTTTCAACCTCTGAGACAACACATAACATAAGTTTGTGTGACTAATTTTCTTGGAAATATGAGTAATTAGAATAAGGGACCATTTCCATCGCAGGAATGGGTAGTTTTCAAAATCCGAAGTAAAAACGCTTTAAGTCGCTTTCTTTTCCCTTTCAGCCACGTATTCCTAAAGGGAGAGGGATGGCTTTGTACAGTGGAACGTAAGCTCACATGTAAATCGTGAACTACTGCAAAGTACGGAGAGGTTTATTACCTGAGGTGAGCACTCCCAGAGCTCCTGGAGTATAAAAGCATTAGCCGTATGTTCTAACCGAGTCATAAAAATCAATAAACAGGAACCCCCCACCTGTGCTATGGCCCCAGTGTTAAGTTTTATACACGTAGTAATAGTGCATATCAATTTTCACCACCCTTCCTACGCTAGCTATTACAAGGCGTACAACCACCGGAGGGACTGCGAGAGCAGTGCCATTCATCCCACGGAGTTGTCCAGATGCCAGCTCCATTGCATCATTGTCAATTTTATTCTATCTACAACTGGACAAGGCTGCAGCCCCGGCTCCTATCCACCCACTCAACCCCGCAACAATTGCAAACTCTGTTCGGCTGGTTAAGGAGTTTACAAGCCAGCTGAAAGAAAACAGAACAGTTGCATATTAATGCACCCAACCCCTGAAAGATCACATAATGGAGCGGGAGGAACGTGTAACTGCAACCAATATGGGATCTTGTCCAGCTGCCGCAGCCTGTGGATCAGTGACCGGGTTTTTAAATAAATTAATGATAAGCATCCATATGCAGCTGCGCCAGGTTTCGGCTGCAACTGGTTGTGTTGCTGGAGGCTCCTTAGTTGCCCAGAGGTATGGGAAGCGTGGATTGTCAAAGCTACTGGACGCTAAAAATCAAACAGCCCTACAGATGTGGTAGCTCTGCCAGGTTGCAAAAATAACCACTAAATCACACTTATCTTATAATTAAAAAGAATGCCCCCTGATAAGGCAGGGAGGAGTATGAGAATAAACCTTTGCCACATATTTTCCGCTATTCATTAATCTATGGAAATAAGGGTGGCAGGTTTATTTAAGTATCAAGGGGGCCAGGAAAGTTGGTTGTTTCTCATTTTCAAATGAGGACCAAAAAAAGAAAGCCACCCAAAAAAACTTTGAGGAATAGTTCATTCTACAAGCATCCTTTAAAAGTGTCAGGCTTTCTAATTACAGCCCCAAAATGACCACTACAGCCTTCAGCAAGTAATGAGAAGCATTTGAGGATGAAGGCTTTGATTCTGAAATAAGTCTGACCCAAGTGTAGATTCCTTTATGAAACTAAGCTGTGGTAGCTTCAGTTTTAATAGGCAAGAAGGAAAGGAAAAATAGAAAAAAAAAACTCCAGCACTTGACGATGACCCTTTCTCCCCTCCCCAACAAAAAGACAAGGAGTTTTATCTGTCTGAGGTTGCCTCTGATAGTGCTTATGGTCCGGAAGTACCACTCATGGGCACTTAAAGCAGCATCACTCAGAAGCATAAAAATAGAATAAAGTTGTACAGCAAATGAGAAATTATGATATAACTCAAGTGTTGTGACACCATACAAGTAAAAATGAACACTCCCAACATTCCCTGGAACTGATAAAAATCTATCTGAAATTAGTAGTGCCATCAAGGTGTTGCTTAGGCTGTAGTAGTGCCTTTAAAAGCTTTCTGCAGTGAGAGTCACGACAGCTTTGTGGTGAAGTTAACCATTTTAGGCAATGGGAAGAAAGTAAGACCATTGTAGTTGTGAACAGCTGGCATACAATAGATAATTTAAGGGAAAGTGACCCTCATGTATAATTTTTAACTGAAGAACTGTCAAGCCCCATTAGTTCCAATAGGGCCTGGTAGCACCGAGGTAGGTTTATAGGGGCTTTGTATGAGAAGAGTTTCCAACAGAGAAGAAAAAAAAATATCATTTTAAGGGAACTTTTGTGGATTCAGAATTAGTTGCTTTTTCTGTTCCTTTTTATTTTTTTTTTTTTTTTTAATCTTAGCTGCCGTTTGAGACAATGGCATCTCTGCTTTTCTTTCAGAAGGGAACCCAGAAAACAGTAAAAGTGTATTTTGGAGCCAGTTTAACCAATTACTGCTATTGTTTGAAACAACAGCATCTCTGCTTTTCTTTTCAGGAGAGAATCCAGAAAATGGTAAAAACATATTTTGGAGCCAGTTTAGCTGTGTTCTGAGGCACATGTGCTGATAATGCTGAGGAATTCTGAGAGACACCCATTAAACGTGGAAACCGTGCTGTTAAATCTACGTCACCGCCTTGGCCAGTGAATAAAAAGGCAAGTAAAAGAGCAAGGAAAGAAAGCAGCACTCCTTAAATAAGTGCAAATAATGAAGGGTAGAACCTGAGTAGAACATAAAAAGTGAGAAAGTTAGGTAAAATAAAGCTCCGGCACCGTTTCTGCAGACGTATTTTAGAGGCCAGTCCAACATTATAAACAATTGCTATAAAACCTGAAAGGTCCAGGTGTCGCTAAGTCATGTTTACTTTATGGCTTTCACTTTGCTATTTGGCAGAACTTCTAAGGCCGTACTGAGTGATGTTGCCCTTAACTTAAGGCGCTATAACTTTCTTGCCCAAACTTAAAAGAGATACTGTAAAATTATTTAGCAACTTCTTGGGCCATAAACCCCGAGTCCTCTCCTGAGTGTCAGTCAGCCCCGTTTTAAACGCTGCGGTTTGACGGTGGCAGCGTGGTGGGTCCTGGGGACGTTCACGGGGTAAAGAGGGGGAAGACTGAGCACGTTCCTCTCCTTCTCCAAAAGGCTCTCACTCCTGGCAACCTTGTGCCTCCTGGATGCTTGAGGGGACAGTGGAAATGGAGAAAAAAGCAGTAAATACAGGCAAAGGTTTGGGCTTGTCTCCTCTCCTTGCAGAGTTCTCCTTCCTTGGGGAAAGTGGTGTGGCAGGAAGGTGGTGGGTTTGGAGGAACTTATCTCCCTGCACTTGTGGGGTCCCACCATCCTTTCCATAGGAGACAAGGCCCCGTGGGTGACACAAAATCAGAATGCTCTCACAGCTGAGGTCAATATGGGGTTTAAAGTAAATAAGATTAGCTAATTCTGGCCTTAATGAGTTGGCTTAAGGCCTTTATATTTAAAAAAAACCCAAACGGACCGTCATTTAAAGAAATGATAAAAGAACCATCCTTTTAAACTCAACTCAAATAATATGACAGTAAAGCCAGGAGTTATAGGTACTGCAGATTGTCCTTTACTAGACACTCTATTACATGTAGTCATTAGGACAGCTATAAAAAGAAGGTTTAAATACTAATGTATTTTTTAATTTGTTTTATACCCTAAACAAGCAATCAATGTACATTAATAAACATAATTGTTTTTTTGGCATTTGTCCATTCATTTGGTCTACCTTGTCAGCTCCGGCAAACACATCAGCAAAATTCAGTAACCACAATACACAAGAAGGAAACACCAATGAGGCCATCTCAAATACGCAGAATGTATTGAATTGCTTTGCTGCTCCACTATTGACAGACTGAAATCCCCAAAGTTGACCATAACTGTCCTCCTGTCCGTCTTAAACAATGACTTTGACAGGTTTTTGTCCACAAATACAGCTTTCGAGTGCTGTTGCAAAGAACCTTTAACGAGGTGGTAAATATGTTTACCTTTGATAAGGTGAGCTGCCTGATAAGATAAGGTGGATGGCCACTTTTCAAAAGCAAACATGTACAGAGCTCAGAGCTTTCACCCAGGAGCTGTGCTGGATTTGATCAGCATAAGGAAATGTCTACACGCTCTGGAATAGCTTCCTGAAATCAATTTGTTCCTTTTCAGTTTTAATTATAAAATACCACTCGCTAGAGAGAGATTTATTCACTCAAGAGGGTGCAACGTTGGAGATGGATGTGCAAAAAGTGCTCATATCTGTAGTCTCAGCAATTAGGGTGCAACTCTCCGTTTAACTAGGACACTGTGGGTATCTACCTCCTGGTGTGTCACCTCCAAGCAATCTCATCCAAGGGACATCCTGCAAATGGAAAAGATCAGGAAATACCTTGGAGGAGGAGACACTCATTGGTCTGGTATGATTATCCCGAGTGCTAGTGACCAGAGAAATGCATACCAAGAAAAAGCTCCACTGGGGGCAAAATCTGTGTTGCGACCCTGTAATGCCTCCTGACATCTCTACCAGGTCCTCTCCGTAGGTGACCCCACCGTAACAATCCTGGCTGGTCCGTCGGTCGTGGGTGAGGAGACGGGAGGTAACGTGGGCAGTGTCTGCGCCACAGAAATCTCTTAAAATGTCATTTGTTGGGCGAGAGGAAAACAAAATTGTTGCGAGAACAACAGAAGCCGCTAAGTCCAAAATGGGAGCTCCACTAAAGCCTTTAACGCACTAGAAAATTTATGAAAACATGAATAAAAGGTAACTTATTCAGTGTCAGCCTTACATATTTATAGTTTAAAAATTAGTCAAAGTTTATGTCCCGAGGTTGCACCTACAGGAAGCCAGATGTGTGCCTTCTGCATGTGACCTAAGACAGGCCTGAAGCAACAACTAGATAATTTCTCGCTCATACTCCACACCGTCGATCGCGGCGGCTTTCTGAGGTGAGAGAATCTGACAGCACTAACTCTCCAGGGCAGAACTTTCCAGTCAAGTGGATCAACGGACTGAAAATCTCTTATGAATAGTCATTAGGCCTTCATTACAAACCCCTCACAACCCAGTTCTCTTTTCGCAACCAAATGCCTTTTGTCATCTTCACAAGGTGCATCATTTAATTACCAATTGATTTCTTTATATATGACAACATGTCAGATAGCAAAATACAGTGTATCTCCCTTAGGGGGAGAAGTCTGTTAACTATCAGCGTGCCAGATTACTGAATTTAGCTGGAAGACAGCTATTCCCTCCACTGCGCCTTTATTTTAACTCGCTTTCCACTTTTCCGGAGGAGCAACGTGGGGAAAAGGAAAAGGCGAGGAGCAGCACAAGGAGGGATTATCTCCCCCCTGTCCTGTCAAGACATTAAAGCTGACTTCCAGCGTTTCTCACTCTGTTTTTAGGCAGGGGCACCCCATGCACGCACACATGTACGTTGGCATTGGCGGCTGTGTGCACACACAGAGCCGGGCTCAAACACGTCAAACAATTGTTCTCATTATCCCAGGAATTTACCCAGCTTCTGACTTTGCTAGCATGCTGAATCTTCCCCTTCACAACTGCAGCCTGATAATCAAGCCAGTACTGTATTAATAAGCTGAATAATAAGGGAATTTCAGAAATGTACAGGACTATTATACCGTAACAATAAAACCTCAAACTGAGTAAACCAGAGCAGCGCTGAAGGTAGGCGTCGGGAAAGAATGAAACCAGTGTTGCAGTAATGCACTCCATTGTATGGCAGTGTAAATGCCTGCTTCTTTCATACACAGAAGCTACATTACACGAGTCCGAAATGTTCTCAGAGCATCACTGTGCCTGGTTGTGATAGAACCTGGCACCAGCAAGCACTGAAAGCTGACATTATACTGTAGGATGTGCTGCAGGTGTGCAGGCCTGCGAACGTGCTCTAATTACATATTTTCCTGCAGAGCAACAATTAAGGTCGCCAAAATAATTGCCAGTTTCTTAATCCCTCTCTAACAAGACTGACATAAGGAATGGTTTATTTTTCTCTGGTTATTTTGAAAGTGTTCTCAAGATTTTGGGTTTTTTTTTCTAGTGTGCCACATAAAACTAATTCTTACGTTCAAATGTGTGATTATAGTCGTTGTTGCTGCTGGGACGAGTTTTTTTAAGCCCAAACCTTTTCTGAATTCTAGAGTACAACTAAAATAATGAAGAAATGCTGATTGTATAACCTGGCATGCTGTTTCAACATTTTCCCTGCAAGAAAGTACTTATTTTCCCTTCCTGCATGCATTCATTCTGTGTTTTGGGGCTCTTTTTCAAGACTACAAGCTCCAGGTCAGTGCTCAGAGCCCTCCACTGTGGTATTGGGACTGAACTATTCCAGTCAGGCAGCCAGAGAACTACAGAGTCCCGTCTGTGTCCAGTGTTCAATAAAGAATCACCTTTATTTTCATTACAACTGGCCTTATCTACTGTGGGAGACATTACAGAGGCTTCTTTCTCAGCGGCGTCAAGCACTCGACTTCAAACAATTGAAACAATTGTAGTACATGAGACAGAAAGGAGATGTCTGGTGCATCTATTTGCAAAGCTGAGGCATTTAACAGCAACCATTATACATTGTAGTTATATATAGCTCTCTTGTAGACCTACAAGGGAATAGTGGCCAGCATGAGTCAAACTCAGAGCTGGGATCAACAGCCACAAGTCAACTGATTTTCATCGGGAAGCACCGAATGATACGAGATTCCCTCCATCCCTTTCCTCTGGCTCTTGCAGAAAGGGAAACTTCTGGATGAAGCTGTGGTCTCAGCCTCCACATAGACACCAGCTCCTCTTCTAAGGCCTCAGGGCTTTAGGCTCAGCTCAAGCCTTGGCTCTCATCTTGCCTGAAGAGGTACCTTGAGACACCTAACCTTTGAGGTGACTTCTGCAGAACCTGGGTCAGACCCATCCAGAGTTTCTGAATTAAGCCTCTGGAAGGTAGTTTATATAAAAACACAGGGACATTTGTATTCAGTGATGTTAAGACAAACCTCCAATTCCGGGTTAAGCCAAAGGTTAATAGTCTGCTCTTAATTATATTTTCAAATAGTAGAACTTCTTTCCAACATTCTGACAGAGCCTGCTGTCCCTGCTCTACCTACGAGCAGATCCTACTGATGTCAGAATGAGTATTGCTTAAGTCAGGATTAAATTTATCTGAGCAACCCCAAAGATCAAACAAAAAATGCCACACAGCCCCAGTCAAAGGATGTCCAGAGGTATGCCAGGGAGATTGGCTTGACATGCAAAATCACATTCAAACATCTAAGAATATTAGCATTAATGAACCAGGCAAGACACCCTTTGATAATTGTTGGCAACCTGAAAACTTTGCTCTGAGGATATTAAAAGTAAACTGTTATCATCTGATTGCCAGTTTTAATCCCGCTGATAGAAGCTGCCACAACCTGTCAGCATTAAATATATAACAAGGGGGTTATGAATATAAATTCCTGCTGGGGAGCGTAGGTAGATGTCCACCTTTGCAAAGGGCATTACACGTTCACAGACTGCAGAAGTGATACTAATATCACAGACTCCTACTAAGTTACTAGTTTTACTGCTAACTCCACTACTCACTTTCTAAATTTGTCCCTCTTTCCTACACTTCTCTTGAAGTCTTCCTTCAACAGAGATGAGCTAATCAGTTGCTTAGACACCCGTCCTCATAAAGCTGTTCACATCTTTTTATGTTTCACCTGCAAAAGCCACAACAGTGGTACTGTGATACAGGAAAATGTATTTTCCCTCATTGTACTTATTACTTTGCAATGGTCATTGATTCACTCTGCAAGTGAGTAAACAAAGGAAATTTAAACTTTAATGGATATTAAATTATTTGCAAATGAATCGTTTGCTCTTCTCAAAAGGGACAAATGTGTTTTGTTCGCTTGAAACCTACTTAGAGAAGCTGCATGGGAATAATAAAACTCAAAGCTCAGGGTCATCTACAGCCAGGTTAAAATTTTCAGACCTGCTCATTCCATTAATACTGTGTTTAGAAGCATATGGTGTGGTTCTCCAAGGAGTATAACTTCACTTGTAGGCACCGAATCTTCAGTCTCCACTATATTTGCTGTGCTGGGAGACAGTTCTGTAGGCACCTGACCAGGGTTCCAGGTTGGAAAACAGTGATCTTAATGGGTCCATAGCCTGCAGGGACTGCAGACACTGGGAAAGGTCACAGCAGAAGGCAGATCAGAGCCAAAGCGTGACTGTAAGAGAGGGCCAAGTCTCGTTGGTTTTATTCACGTGAGAATTGCAGTGATTTCAGCAAGGAGGACATGGCCCTGTTTACATGAAAATGCTTTGAAGGGAAATATTTTAGGTTTTGATCAAAACCTCATTTACATTCTTACAAAGAAACTGCAAGGAGTTATAAATGAGCTGTAGAGTATATTATAAAACACATTTTAAAAGTAACACATGCTCAGAGATGGATAACATTAAAATAAAAGTAGGTGCAATATCCAAGACGAACATTTCTCATGAGCAGAGATCACGCGAGAAAGCATTCCACAGGCATAACTTTGCAGATAATCAAAGCCAAGTATTAATACATTTTTATCAGTCCACCTTCTAAACAATATTTCAGTAGATTTCCTTTCACACAGTGATATTTGTAATAAATGTTCTGCCTTTGTTTTAAAGTCAGTCTGTAGAAAGATGACATCAGCTTAGCAAACAATAAAGTGGCTGTAATATTGTCTCCAGAGGGCTGTTACATTTACTTTGTAGCAGTAAAATTCAATTTTCAAAAAACACTACATGAATGATGTTAGGTTATTAACCCTATCACCACCGTAAAACATCATCATTGTGTGCAGAATGTAGGTCACTATCTAGGAGCTAGAAGTTGCTTTTTGTTAAATAATCCATTTAAGCTGCTTTTCTTTCCTATAGCTTGGGTTGTGTCCCTTCCCTTTGAAAAAAAACAAACCAAAAAACAGTCTCATTTTTAATCTCAAGGCTCTGAGCAAGCGTCCTTATTACACATCTCATTTTAAGGTGTTCTTCCTTTGTTACTTTCAGATTTGGCCACACACTTTTGAAGAGCGACTCTCTGTGAATTCTTGTTATTCAGAGTTGCTCTCAAAGAGAGAGAGAGAGAGAGAGAGAGAGAGAGAGAGAGAGAGAGGAGGAAAAAAAGTGTATCAGATCAGCCTACGCCTGTGGTGACTCTCACAAGTTTCAGTTCAAGGAAAGAGAAAGAAAATCAGCAGCTACAAATTCTGACTCATTTTGAAATTTCAGCGCGATTGAGAAGCGACCGTCCTGATTTGGGGACCGACTGCTCAGCCCCTGCTCATGCTCAGAGCTCCCGGCTGAACCTGGTTTTCCTTAGCAAGCTCCAGGGCAAAGAAAGATCAGCGAGCAAACTGTCCGCAAGCCAACCCGTCACATGGCTCCCTATAAAGAGGATTTGCATACCTGACAGAGCTATGGAAATATTCCCCGTCCGCGAAGGGGCGAGGGAGAAGGGCTAACAGCGCCCCGCCATCAGGATGCAAGGGGTTAACTAGTTAAACTTCTACAACCCCCCACAGTAACTTTCCAAAAGCTGACAATAAGTAAAAGAAGTGCTGGTTATCCATTTTTTAAAGGGATGGGATTGGTTTTAGAAGAAAGGGAAAGAGGATCAAACACCTCAGAGCAACAAAAGGTTGTGTCAGAGGGCCCTCAATCACAAACCTCCTTCAACAAGAGATATTCCAACCTTCCAGAGCAGTTACCCAGGCAGCACGGCTAAAAAGTTCCCTGACATGAAAAGAACAAAAACAGAAGGGACAGAGGTAGTTATTGTTATGCACACTCCTCTTTTTTTTTTTTTCTGGGGCTTTTTTTCTCCCCCACAAAACTTTTTGCATAAGCTGTTCGGGGGAGAAGTAATAGTGCTGCTTATTGAAAAGAAATCCCCCCTCTTTGCATCTCCTACCTCCTAGGTTGGGAGGTATGGCCCAGCAGAATCTCAGCCAGGAACACCTGATGAATGGGGAAGGTCAGCTCCATGAATGCTTCAAAAGAGGCATCCAAAATTAATAAACATAATTATAATGTCTCCTGGTTTTCATCGCCCCCTGAACACATATTTGAATTTTTTTTTCTTCTTCCAGACAAGCGAAGTTGTGTGCACACAAAGAATGTAAATTATTTGCGTTTGCAGTGTCAGGTCTTTGAGGTATCTTAACAGCATGTAAGAATTTTCCACTTAAATGTAAATTATTAACAAGTCAGAGTTTTCATTTGTTTTATCTCCTGATGTGCAATCTAAATAAATAAATGGCACACTTTACAGTGTTCACCACCCACTTCTCTGCTGTTTCAAAAACATACTTTATATATGTTACCTCTGCTTGAATAGGATGGCAGATCATTCTTTCATCATTTATCTTTGTCTCAGTGCTTCTGAGGGGTTGAGGTTGTTGTTTTTTTGCTAAAACAAATTTACCTCCAGTACTTCATCAAGTTTTCCTGTGTAATATCGCTAAGTAAACAACACAGTGGTTTATTCATAAAATATTCATATTTCAAAATGTTCCTTCCCAACCACCCCTCCTGGGTTTACCTATGTTTACAAATATGTAAGCCTTGTTAATATGCCTTGTCTGGGGAATGGTGAGTAGTGACCCTCCTTGAGGCACAGCACTCGCTGAAGAAGTGTATTATTTCAGCTGGGAGAACAGCAAAGCTCCGGGATGAGACTGATTGATTAAGACCAGATGGATGGCCACACATAGGTGTGACAAAAATAGAAACACATTGCAAACATTCCTGGCATTGTCCTCCTGTGGTCCGGGAGGTGGATGGACCCGGTGGTACCTTATCTACCTCCTGATGGGCTCCAGAATTGAAGAATGTTAATGAAAGCTAACTCTGCTTCGCCTGCCTTACAGTGACACTTACTACAATGAATCAAGCCTAAAATTGCATCTTGTAAATAAACTCTGGGTTCCCCTCCCAGCCCTGATCGAAAAATGACAGCTGGCATGCCACTGGAAAAGCATTTGCACGCGTTTCCCTGAAATTAATTCGAAGTAAGGAGCTCAGAAAGAAAGAAAGAGAAGGAAAGAGAAAGAAAACAAACAGAGCATACCCACATCCTCTCCTTGAAATTAAACTTTCAGAAACCACATAAAGGAGTAAGTGCAAAATGAATGACCTCTGGTTTGGAGAAGAATGTTTCATTGAAACCCTCTCAGCTTTTATGTTTATTGGCCATAAACTGACCAACCCTCTCTGCAAGGCTGTGGTTGTTCTTCACAGAAATGCCAAACCAAGGGCCTGAACCCCACTCACCTTGCTGAAGTGAGGGGTCTCAAGAAAAAGGAGGAGGCAACGAGCAGGATTTGTCCCAGGGTGGCCATGCACTCCTCAGAGATGCTGTCCCTGCCTGGCCATAGCCACCCTTTGCCTTTCATCACAGCACAGGATGTATTTCTCACACTAAGAAAAATGCCATTAACTAAACCTTCCCGTTCACGGGGAGAGAGCCAGGAGCTGTGGGAAGGAAGTGGGAAGCAGTGCAAGACCAGGCTCCCAGGGCCACCTCACTCCTGTCCCTCCACCTATGGCACACCACAAATGGGTTGCGTGGCCAGCTCCAGGCATCAGGCCCGACACCAAGGCACATATAAAAATCACAGGAGGATCCCAAACCTCCTCCTGGCACAACCCTTTTCCCATGGCACAGCATGGAGCCTCGTGACAGCCATGGAGGGCGATGGCAGAAACCAGACCCTCAGGTTTTCTGTCTCCCTGCCTAAAACTCCTCTTCAGCCCCAGCGTGAGCTTTTCTCTCCCGCTCCCCTCGCATGGGCCTGAACCGATTACCTACTTGTTATAAATCTTCTCAGGTTTCACAGGCACACATTCGCCGGTAGGTTCCCAACCCGCATTTCGGGACGTCGGGCTCACAGAGACACATTCTCACACATGCAAAAGCCCTGTGATGGATCAGGGGCTCCTCCATTCACCCCTCCACTTTAAGCAAAACCGTTCCTAATATACCTTTTCATACGTGAAGCATAATGAATGTACCTTTTCTTATGCATGTACAATACTGTACTTTCACCCACTGGCAAAGAAGTTCGCTAAATTACTAAGAGCGTTTAAAGAGGTGGCATTCATTGTAATATACAAAGGAATTTAAAGCACATTTACAAATGAATCGGCAGGCATGACAACAGGAAAAACAAGTTTAAATGTAAAATTCAAAAAAAAAAAAAAAAACAAAAATAAAATTGAGGATTTCTTGAAATTATTATTATGATATGAAAATGTTTGTCCATTTTGCAGGCTGAAATCTACTTAATTTCTCTTCATCTGCAATTCAGGTGACGGTGGTTTTAAAGAAATATTCTTTTCCTTGGTTTCCTTCTCCCCTCCCCAGCTGAGTAATAAAACATAGGCTGATTTAAATAAGAATCATTATGCTCAGAAGGCCTCCTCTGGCTGGAAGACTTTTGTTCCACATGTCCCATAATCTCACTCCCACATGGCTGCCATAAGGTTGATGCTGAAATCAAACTCTACTATAGAATTTGCTCTTAGACACAGCAAAAATATGTACATCAGTTTGGGGAAGAGTCCCATAATTTAGGTAATGGGAGAAATATACTTGAGATAGAAACCTCTTGACTTTGCTGCTCCCTTCCCTGTGTTTTCCCCTCATCCAGGTTGCTATTAGCTTATGAAAAATGCTTTTAATTTTATCCATTTCTGGCCATATCTGTCACACACACAAGCGAGATAGCAGTTAGGTTTCAACTTATCTCTTCTTTACCACCTCAGCAGCAGGTTTAAAATAGACCACGCTCTTCTAGTTATTTGCAGCCAAGGTGTGTGTAACTCCCTTCCTGAGCAAAGCCTGATAAAGGAGGAACAAGCCAGACCATGGGAGGAGGTAAACCAAAAGCCTCTATCGCAGCATCTCACAGCTCTAGTTTCATTTGACAAGTACGAGTCAGGGCAGTTCTCACCCAAAACTCGGGTCACAACGTGGTGGCAAGGCTGGAAGTTATGGCCCTGTTTTTAAGCACTTTCTGTGCGTTGTTTATCTGTTTCCTTAAAACTCCCACTTCCACCCCTGCCCTATGGACGGAGCGCACGCGGCACCGCGGCTCCCACGCGCCCTTTCCCAGGACAAGGAGACTTTGTCTTGCACCCAGAGACACCTCCCAGCCAAACCCTATCCCCAAATTCTTCGTGGGCACACGTGACACGAGGCGATCCTGTGGCAGAGCCCAGGGAAAGCTCGCAGCAATACGCAATCCGTTTTCACACATGCTATGGATCTCGTGGCGTCAGCCATACGGTCACTGCACACACAAAATATTTAAAGCCCGTTTCTGCTACTTTTTAAGTAAATTAAAAACTCCCATTGCCTCCCAGGCAATTAGGCTGAGGCCCTAGGACTGGCTTAAAGCGGTGAGGCACTGAGAGTTTGCGTTTAGTGGTATTCGGCCTGGGAATATTTGTGGCTCGATAAAATTTTGCACACACACTCTCCAACTTGGCTTTTTGGGACATGTTGGGGAAATGGCTATTTTTGCATGAATGTTAAAAAAAAAAAAAAAAAGGCATGAAATTATGCTCTGTTTTAATGAAAGAGTGGTTTTGCTTGACAAAACATGTGTCTCTTATTAACAGTATTAATAGAAATAGGCCTGCTTTCAAACTTACAATGAAACGTGACAAAATCCAGGGCTGGCTGCTCAGCTGAGCTTCAGGCACCTTTGCAACCCAGGGCAGGCCTGCCTAACAAAACCCATCCCTTGTGAAAAAAACCCCACCTCTTCGAGCATCCCACTAAATACCTGCAAGGAATGCCAGCAGCTAATTTGGCAGGATGCTTTTCCAGATGGGAAATTCAGGAGATCCTCCTTGCTCCACACGGCAGTGAGGATGGGTATGTATGACCTGCCTATATGGTTTTGATTTTTATCCCTTGGGTCAGCCCAAAGGAGTCATGGAAATGGCTTTTGCCAGTGGTGCCCACTCATCTGTGGTGGTCAATAATAACCAGGCAGCACCAACCTTCTGGCTGGCATCAGCAGGACCCATGGGTGTGAAATACTCCAGGAGAAAACTCTGGAAGAGCCCAGATCAGTTCAGAGAAGAACAGCCTGCCTTGCTAGAAGTTATAACTTGAGCAATAAAGGGCACCCTGCACTAATCAGGCAGATCAAACTGATGAGCAAAGCACCTGAAACAACTTTTCCTCCGCACCTGGCCTGAAGAGGAAAGAGCTCTCCTAAGTAAATAAACCAGCACAGTCCTTTCTCATTTTGACCACTTCTCTCCATTTTACTCAACTGCCAGGCAGACAGAAGCCTTAACCCTGACAACACTCAACTGAAAACTCCTTTTTACTTGCCTGACTTCTTTATTAAAGGCTTTCTGGCTGTGAGTGGGTGTCAGAGGTGCAGTATTTCACAGATCTGTGGGGCACTGCCTCATTTTGCTCTGCATCGAGATATTAAAAGTTCCTCTTATTATAGAAAGCATGAAGAAAGATGACCAACTCCAACTAAACCGATAGTCTCTGGGTATATTTATTTTATGATGATGGCAATGAAGTAGCCCCTTAAATATTTTCTATTGTCTTCAGTGAAGACACACTTTAATCACAAACTGACATATGAAACCTGCCTATTGGCCTATTGATATTTCTTTTGCACTGAGCAAGAAGCCAATAACCTATTTTAAATATAACTTTTAAAAATGACATTACCTAAGAAAAAGCTAGCAGTATTCCTGATAAAATATATTGTGGTGGGGCTGAAAAGTGCATGCAAAGCAAGCTGCATTATTAGAATGTTTAAATATTAATTATACCGCTGTGTAGTAAAGATGATCAACTGTGAGTGTCAACTAATTTTCTAAAAGCTGCAATGTTGGATGTCGTCTAAACTTCTTAAGTTAAGCTAAAACTAAAAGCCCAGCAAGTTTAGTCTACTGGAGTGTGTTTATTTTTATTGGTTTCTGCATAATTTTTTTTAACGTAAACCAACTTTAACCCCTTTGCTGTAATCTCTGCCAGTGGAACTCCAATAGCACATCATAAAATTCCTATAATTCTTCAAAGCAATGTAGCTGGAAAAGAAAAAAAACAACTATGGGCACTTTGCAACAAACGCCAACTATGAGATTCAGCCAATTAAATTTAACTCTTGCTAGCTCATTTCGCTGGCAGTATATGGTAGATGTAGGTTTAGCCTGCCCTCCCACAGCCAATTTTGTTGGGATCAGCTCCCAGCCAGGCTGTTCAGGGCTGGGCTGGCTCTATTGTGTGAAAAATCCCGCTCAGGTGGTACCTAGAGCTGGTAGGAGAGGGAGGCTGAGGGGACAGATGGGGAGGCAGATGTACAATGCTACATAAAAGTAGAAAGACTTATATTATCTTCTGCGAATGCCTTAAGTGACTGAGCGCAGGCAGCAGGCGGAGGGGTGCCGGGGCGGGGAATGAAGAGTTAACCAAAAAATATCTGTCATTTCTCTCCCTCCCAGCAGCTATTGCTCCCTCAGACTTTCAAGAGGAGCCACAAGACTCGAGCGAGGGAATCACTTTGAGATTCTTCTGCGAAGACAAAGAAATAGTGCGCGCCGAGGCTGGTAGGCTTCCTTCCGTCACTCATGGATGCTCTGCCAGGATTTCCCACCTGAGACAGATTGCAACGCATGTTCGAATCACTCATGCAGGAGAAGCAATACACAAGTTCAGTGTAAAGCCACTTTAAAAGCTCATCGGGTGCATACTTTACTTGTACAAAATACCTTATTCATGATGGAGCAGTGAGGGCCTAGGTAATTACTTGAATCAAGGTGGCCTCAGAAGTGTTTAAATCTACAAGGACACTTAGAGCATGAATAATGCAAAATAATTTGCATCTAAATTTTTTAAGTGTTCTTTATTCAAAAACTAAAATGCAGTTCCGATTAAAGTTTGATGAGTGAAAGCTGAGCACTTCATACCCACTGTGAAACGTCTCCTATTTGTGGAAATTATTTCAGACAGTGGCAAAGGGACAAAAGAGATCAAAAAAAAAAAAAAAGTTGGTGATTAATCTGCATTTCTTTTAAGCCATCCTTATTTCATGATGTTTGGTGAGTAGGAAGTTAATTTCCGAACTTGCTGGTCTGATACCATCTACATTTCACCCCTTTAAAGCAGCCCCATCGAAAGCACAGCTCTAATTATTAACCAAACAAAATAACTATTCTTTTGCCTTCGATGATAGCACGGAGCCGCTCGTGGCTCTGAAATTTGTCCAGTATCTCTTAGTGCAATTAATCTCGCCTCTGTCCCCGTCAACCTCTTTGGAAAAGCCTTACGTGCAAAAATACCCTGGCTGCCTCTCACTCTGTGCTTATAGGGCACAGGCTTGCATTTCTTCACTTGGAGCGTGTTGCATCCCTTTCTTTTGAATTTGCCATTGACAGCATAAACTGCCGCGTATATCATCGGTTCAGCACTTTATTATATCGTCTCCAGTCCTATTTTAGAACGTGTTGAGCAACCCCCATAAAAATTGTTAAAGAGGAAGGAGTGAACAAGACAAATGTTGTGTAATGCGCTCGCTGAAAATTATGCTTTTCTCTGCCTGGGCTGGAGACGGAGGAGAAAAAGGGAGAGGGGAAGCATGTCAGAAACAGCCGTTTTCGCCTGCAGACGTCAGTGATCCTGTTGTTAAATGTGCTTAATTCACGATTATGTTTCCGACGCTCGAACCTGCCCGTCTCACTGGCGGGAAGGCACCGAGAGGAGAGACATTCAGAGTCGGAGAGTTCTCAGATCCCCGGAGATTTCTACAGGGGAATCTGCGTGGATCTGCTCCCCGGTTTGTTCCTGCCCTCCACACCCAACGTCTCGCTGCGGTACGAGAGCCAGACCTTCCCAAAAGCAGCCCCAGGAGCCAGAGGGATGTTTTTTTTCCAGCTTCTAAAACCTCAGGTCGGGAAATCCGCTGGGATCCAACAGGTTAGGCAGGCAGCGGAGTTTTAAGCGCCGGATCACTGTGAGCAGCTAAACTTTAAAGGCCCCTGTGCAAAGGAAAATCATTTTCCTTCTGCAGCCCTTATAAAGAATAAAGACTTCCAGTTTATTACCGGCTCGAAAGCTGGCTGCCACTTTATTGGACTTTCAGATGAGTGTGCTCGCCACGCTTTCTTAGGGAGAGGATCTGCTACGTTTTTCTTGGATTTGGAACAATGCGAACATTTTTTTAACTCATTGAACAAAGATTTCCCCAGCAACAGACCCCCTGCTCAGCAGGTCACCTATCTTTGCGACAGTTTTTCTTTTCCCACGCTAACCCTAGGGCTCATTTGCATAAGGTCTCTGTTGTGACAATTAGTTTCAGGTGAGCTGATTTCTATGAGGTTTGCCCAAGACGATACACAAGCTCCGGGCCTCCCTGATCCTGGCCCTAATTGCGACTGACTGGCACCAGACACAATCACCCTCTTGATTCAGCAAATTGTCCTGCAAGTAGCTTGTTGTGACCCTGCGATGCACAAATCATATCATGTCAGCCCGGCATAGTAAACAGTGAATAAAGCAAATTCAAAAAAAAAAAAAAAAAAAAAAAAGGTTTCATAATAGCTCCTCCATCTTCTAGCCCCAGTGGACAAGATGAATACAAATTAAAGCTATATCATATCTATGTGCTGGTGGAAGAGGTGTCTCTGCCCTGACTAACAACTTTGGTTTGCTGGGGAGTTTTTTGGGGGGTTATTTTAACTTGATTTGGGGAAAAAAATAATCAGATGTTTCTTCATTCTGTCACCTGGGAAGAAATTCCCCAGGTAGCGTAGCAGAGTCGCTGTAAATATTTCTTAGCTCGTTGTTGTGGAAATAAGCAATGCTCCTTCATCACCTCAGAAGGTATATGGTACAGCCATGTGCACATTAGCTGGGCTCCCAGACCCCCCACTCAAGGTAAATACAGATGCAACAGACAATCTGACTTTTGGGAAGTTGGGACAAAACTTTTTCCAAAGAGCCCAGGGAGGAGGTGGGTGTGCAGGGAGACCTCACCCTGCTTCTCCATGGCTGACAGTCCCCCAACCCACCACAGCACTGCTTTGGGCTCAGTCCTGCCTGTTTTGGACCAGTGACAACCCTGCAGATCGGGTTTTGACTTGTCAGGCTGAGGAAACATGCAGCTTCTGAGATGGGCAGGAGAAAGGAACAAGTAATAAATCTGGGGGGACAAATGCAAAGTTAAGGAGGCTGGAGGGACACCTTTAACTGCCACACTAATGGTAATGCTTGGACAGGATGAAGAAATGTCCTTATCTGTGAATAACTGCCTTTTCCTCAGTTTGACTCACAGTTTTCATGTTATTTTTTGGTATGATGGTCGATTCTTTCCTACCAGAGTAGCTCCGTCTGTGACCTCCACCCCATGAGTGTGAGTCAGGAGAGATTCTCTCCCCACCTTATATATTGCAATTTTTTTTTTTAAGTGAAGTCTAATTTGCAAAATATTATTCACCATAGAGACAAAAGCTGTTACCCTGCTGTGACTGGGATATGAAGGGTAAACTCAAATCCAGACAGGTATATTGAGTCCCTGACTTCAGAGAGAGACCATGAGGGCAGGATTAGACCCCTTGGATACATTTTGTGATGATCATTATGTGAATTAGATTAGGCTATTAGTTTTGGACTACTTTTAATCTCCTGGGGAAATCTGTATTTACATTTGGGTTGGGTTTTTTTTTCCCCTGATGCAAATTGCTTCCCCAAATAAATAGTTATGTTAAAAATCCTAGTTAAAAAAGTGTTTCAAAATCCTTCACTGACCATGGCTGGCAGCCAGTGTGAGAGGTCAGCCTGCCAGCCCCAACAGTTTGCAGCTGCAGTCGAGGTAACTATATAGGCAAAAGTGCATCTGACACAGTGCTTTTCTCTTAATCTGCACTATTATCAACTGATACAGGCAAAAAGAATTAATTGTTTATGTGCATACAAAGATAAAAGTAAGACTGAAAGAAAAATCATCTCTCAGCTGTGAACACCAAGTTTTACCCTGGGAAAAAAACTTCAGGGTGGGAGACCTAATTCTTCTCCACTTCTTTACTGGTACAATTACATTGATTTAGAAGTCATTAAATCTCCTGATATTCCTGTGATCTCAGGAGTTGTTTATGGTCTGGGGTTCTGTCCCAAGCATGCCTTTATGGCCTGAATTAATGTGAGGGAGGTGGGGGATACCCCCACACTGCAGGCAGGGCAGGCAGGGCAGTCCCACCCTGGGCTCCCCCAGCCTCACACTCTGTACACTTGCAGGACACTCAGGTTGCACTTGGACACAGAAACAGGACAGGCAGCACTCTTGGAGCAGGGCACAAGGTCAGCCCTGGGTTACTTCTTCCAACAGCGTGCACCATCCTGGTGGAAAGCCCCGCATCCCTCCTGATCCCTCCCGCCCAGCAAGGCGCACATGGGGGAGGACACTCAAAGTCCTGACTGCTGTGAGCATCTCCAGGGACAGCTGCAAAGCTCCCAGCACTCCTGCCACCACATAAACCCTGCCAGGCTTTGGCTGAGTTGGACAAACCCATTGTGCCCAGCCACGCTCGGTCACAGGCACACACCATCGGGGCCAGGGCTCGGCCGTGGATGCATAACCAGAGACCTCACAAACCTCACCTTCCCCATTTTTAACGTCTGCCCCTTTTTTATTCCATCCTGTGTCCCTGCTAATGCTTTTATCCCTCTCTTGTGACACAAACCATGCTTTTACACCGAAGGCAACGCAGCGAGCTGATTTTGCACTTTAACCTTCAGCAACTCTGATTCTAATGCAAGGCAAAACTTTTAGATTTTTAAGTAAATAAACAGTTGATTCTGACAAAAAATGACTATTCCCTGAGGGGACATTTTTGTGAAACTGCGCCAGGTACAAAAAAAAAATGTATATTTTTTGGCTTGGTCATGAAACTGTCAAAACACAACTCTAACATGTTTTGCTGCATATGTAATTTTTTTCCCACAGCTCTTTCCGACCAATGCTTAATTCTGAATTCTTTCTGCACACAGCATTTGCAAGGAAATTGATAGATGCACAAGAAATTCAGGCTAAGTTTCTAAGTGAGTGAAAAAGAATAGCCAGGGGGAAAGAAGGAGGAGAAAAGCAAGACAAAGCCAGAGGAACTTTGTTAAACTTTCCAAATAAATTATGTTTTTGAGGTAAAATTCACTGTCAAGATAGAGCTTTGGTGAGATTTAAGCAGGGAGAAGGTTTTTTGCTGGCCCTGGGCACATGTTCTAAGTTTCACCTTCTGTGCTTGTGTAACTTCATTTAATTTTATTTTTAACTGCTCTCTCTCTCTCTTACTCTCCCTCTCTCATATATATATGTTTGTATATGTAAATATCAAAGTATCTTGATCATAGTTGTGATTACAAACTTCACTTTTACTAAAAACAGCTATGGCACTGGGCTTTAAAATAATAATATATTTTCCCAAGCGCCTTCACTTTTTCATCCCAGCAACTGAAACAGAGACAATCCTTTGTATGTTGAAATGTATAATTATCATGTAGCCAAAAGGGAGGGTGTAATTTTCACATCTGATTACAAGGGAAGAGTGTAAGTGAAGCTGCCTTGGTAAACTTACACTTGTTTCCAGAGAGCAATACCTTTGATATTAAAAACTCCAAACATGCAAAATGCTGGAAAAAATCAAGATTGTCACGCACCAAAGCTAAACATCAACAACAACAACAAACCCTAAGCAATTTTTTTGGCATAGCTACAAATGAAAAGTCAATTCTTCTGCACTTGGGCTGCTCTCCTCACTTGAGGTGTTCGTTAAGAGACTTACAAATTGTTTTTGCACAGTGTGCTCTACTTGTCATGTGGAAGGTTAAGAAGTAAATATCCAGCTTTATTTAAAAAAAAAAAAGAAGGGAGAAAGAAACTTCCAAATGTTTCTGCTGTTTATAACTCTATTGGGCAGTTTAAACTAGAGAAATGCTTTTCATATTTGACTCCATCTTCACATTTACTTCTCCTAAATGTGACTGCATTTGCTTTCAAGGTTTTGTTTTTCTACTTTTTAAAACTCATGAACTCTCTCCTGTTTATTTCTTTTCATCTTTGTTTCTTTCTTTGCAGATTTACCCTTCATGAAATGAGCTTCTGCTCTTGTGAAATTATTTTTTGGCTGTGCAGGACAAGATGGTATCAAGGAAAGGAAGAACTGTTAGAGCAAATATCACTTACCAAAGAGATTAAAGATAAGCTGAAAGATCACACTACAGGTAGAGGGGAAAACTACTGAAAAACCAAGAAAGATATCAGAAACTGTTTAAAATTATATGAAAGTATAATTGTTGAAGAGTTGTTATTGTATTTTTAGAAATCATTAAAAACTCTCTGTGCAAACATTGGATGTCAAAGTATGACAATCTCAGGCTTTTGCTAACCAAGAAAAAGGAGGGGAGTGAGAAGGAAAACCAAATTATTTTTAGTATGTGGAAAACTCAGCTTTTTTTTGGAGTATGAAAAAAAGATCATATAATTAACATGTACAGCATCTGTCAACAAGACTATGATAAGACCCTATTTTCTAAAGTATGCCTTTTTTTCTGCCCTAAAATTATGTTCCTCATGCCATATCCTTGCTCTGAACATCATATCCTTGGGAAAAAACACCTACCACAACAACTAAAGCATATGAAAAATAAAATGTAACCCAGTAATAGCAGTGACTCGACTTGAGTATGCCCATAGTTACTTTAAAAGTGGTTTTGTCTTGTGCGGGAAAACATGAATGCAAGAGCTACCAAAAGCAATTTAATACCAGGTGGGGGTTGACATTAATCTTTCATGACAATAATATTGTGGTGTTACAGGAGGGCAAAAACAAATACCTTCTTGCACATAGAACCACTTCCCTAGGAGTCTGTGCCTGTCTTAAAAATGCACGTATAGAATTGATGTATGGCCCCAAATTCGTAATGAATACGATTATTAAACAGTCTCCACTCGTGCAAGTAATGGGACCTGTCCTCCTTCTGCTTCCCTTAGGTGTGATCCAAGCTTTCCCTGCGAGTGGTGCAGGAATGCTATTCCTCCTGGAATGGGCCAGTTTTGGTGAGCCCAGGCTGTGCAGAGATGTTTTCTGCAGGATACAGAGCCAAATTCTGTCTGTGGTTGAGAGCAGTGCCATGAAAGCCAGTGGGGCTGCACAGGGGTAGATGGTGTGCCTGAGGTAGATGCAGCTTCTGAGCAGCATTAGTGTACTTAAAACAACAAATTAATGTCTGTGGAACACTAATCAATGTTTGGTGCACTCCACATTTTTCACTGAGTTGTTAGAGTACATTTGCTTATATTTTGCACTATTTTAATTTAGCCATATTGATCAAACTGAACACTCAATAAGACCCTAGGCACCTTAGCCTTATTAAAATTAGTCAACTTGAAGTAAGTGAGCTGAGGAAGTAATGGAAACTATTCAGAGATTTAAATACAGTGCAGCCCACTTAAATAAATACCTGTTAATGAAATAAATCTGTATACACACATATTTCCTCAGAAACAAATTATTAAAGGGGCCCTTTAGAAGAATAAGACTCAAACATATCCCTTAGTTTAAAAGAGAAATATTTCTGTGTACATTTGTGTTTGCTGCGTTAAACTTGGGGAATCCATGCTGACCTTTCCCATCAAAGCAGTTATCATTCTTTAGAGTTTTACATTGTCAAAATTTATAAAAACATCCCTAATTAACCTGCAAGTAAACACTGTTGTGGAGTTTTGGTAGCTCTCCCATTTGAGTTTATCCCAGGAAGAGCAGAAATCAGCTGGGCTGTCACACAGACAAGAATATCTGGGCAGTTACAGAACTAAAATAAAAGGCATTTAACATGCAGTGGAAAAAATAAAAGTCATACGGCCTACTCTTTACAAATAATACATCCTTGTCTTCAGAAAGTTGTATCTTTTTTTTAAGCAGTGGTTGAGAGGTGAGATTAGAGCACCAACTCCAAGGCTTGGCTTGAGCACGGATTTGTGGTACAGCTCCTTTTGGCACATCTCTGGAGCTCAAAATATTGTTTTTGAAAACATCGCTGTTTTTCAACAAAAATAGGAGATTAGACAACATCTTTAGCTGATTAATCCTCTCTGCTCTCCAAGGGGGTGACCATGATAGTGTATTATTTTAGCTTAGGAAAAAATTCCACCACACAGCAAACTCTTCCTGCAGTACCTACAAATGAATTAAGCTAAAAAACTGGGTAGAGTATCTGTGGAGGTTTCCTGGCCTCCTTGCATCAGGGGGCTGTCTTTAGAGGGCTTTGTATACTCATTTTTTTCTCCTAGTCCAATAAAAGATATTAGCTGTTTTCCCTGAGCAAAATCCCTCTCATGAATCAGGCCCTACACTTGCAACTAGTGTAATATTGCTGGCCAGGTTTCACCCCAGTAAAATTCTAATCTATACTTTGTCTTGCAGAATTAAGAAGAAAATGCATATCAGCAGAATCTCCTCTCTACTTTATTTCATTTATAAATTACGAGAATGATGCTATTATATATTATTAATTTCTGCTGTTCTCCAACTCGGCTGCAGCAGTGAGCTGCGGATGTTGGAACGGTGTAATTATGTTCTAGTAGGGCAGCCATCCGTTTCCTTTCAAAAATTTACAGGATTCTTAATCATGCTGCTCATTTGGGTGCGCAGTAGCGAGGATGGCGAAACACAAACAGGGCACGTTCGTTTACACAGGAACACCTGCTTAGCATGATAGCAGATGTCAGTCAGCAAGCAGAACACAAAAGAAAAATATCAACAACAGCAAACTAGAAGCATTTTTAACTCGGTACGGAGATCTCTTGTCTGGGGGAAGCCAAAGGAAGGGGATGAGCCTTTGCAGGTCAAAGCAGAGGCACAGCGATGATTTGGAAAGTCTCAGACAATGCTCTCCAGGGACCGGGTCAACAAATCCAAGACAAACTGCTCACTGGATGATGGGATATTTAACAATTTCTCCTTCCAGGGGGTCACTTTTGCCAGCTTGATGCTAAGAATCTTGCGAGGGTCATCGTAAATCTATGGAACATTTGATAATGAGAGCGAAGTAGTTGAGTGGAGGAAAATCCACAGAACTACTGCTCCGTGTGTAAGGGCGTGCTGGCAGCCGCTTATTCTCAAGGCTTTAACTTTAAATGTTTCATCCCGGGCTGCCTCTTGGCTCTCCCATCTCAAATCGAGAGCGTTTCTGTTTCGTGCATATTTTATGAAATAAAAAGATGTCAGCGGAGGAGCGAAAGTTCAGCCATTCTGGGCTCTCCCGTGCAGCCCTCCAGCCCGGGAGCGGCCGCACCTCTCCCAGGGAGGCGCTGGGAGAGCAGAGCACAAGCCGAGCTGTCGCAGGCAGGTATTAATAAATCCCCCTCCGTGGCATAGGCAGTAACTACTCTTCCCCCGGATTGTTAGTATTCAGAGCAAGTCAACTTGCGTGGGTCCGTGCATTAAGGGCTCCCTAAGTATGCATTGACTTGATACCCAGTAATGGCTTCTAAGGAGCCGTTATGTAGTGCCGTGTCAATGATCCATGCATTGAGGACTCCCTAAGTACGCATTGACACGGCAGACCGGAACGGCTCCGAAGAAGCCGTCACGGTCTATCATGCCAATGATCTGCGGATATTGGCAGTGCCTCCCGCACTTCTACCGAGACTGTAAAAGTCTCTGAAGAAGCTGTTATGATCTCGGTGGAAGGACCATCAATCAGGTCGGCGGCGGGGTTGCGCTTTGCCATTTTTCCGCCCTATGGTTGGGAGGCCTTGTGCTGCTTCTAGAGTCAGGTTCAAAGAACAGGCGAAATGTAAAGGTTGGCCACCCACGGAGTGGCTCTGGGACTGTGCAGAGGTAACCAGGATTGTAGTATGACCTCTGGTTTTATTAGTTTTATGTTTTTAGTTCCAGCTGTCTCCAGCTGGGAGACCTTGACCAAGTCCCTCCAACTCTTCCTACCTTTGTTTGCTCTTCTCTAGCAAGCAAGGAAAGGGATGACATCCTTTGAGTGAAGATTGCAGTGAGGCTTGGAAAATGTGAATTTAGAGTCGTTACAGCTAAGGCCTGTGTGAACGTCTCATCACAGGTGGAGGCTGCCGAGATGAACAAGGTGTGTACATGGAATCACACAATGGTTTGGGTTGGAAGGGACCTTAAAGATCACCCAGTGGCAACCCCCTGCAATGGCCAGGGACATCTTCCACTAGACCAGGTTGCTCTAAGCCCTGTGCAACACCACACCTTTTACACCCAAGCACACAGGCAAGGAATTCTTACTTCTAAACAAGTAAGGAATACACTGAAATACACTGAAAGGAATTCTTACTTCTAAAGTTTTATAAACTCCTATATATTCAGTTCATATAGTTTCTCTCTACTCAATTTCTGTGTATTCACATCAGTTCTGAGAATCACTGCTTGGCAGAAGTTCATCTGTGTTTTCTATGAAGACAAACTTTCTATAAAACATTGTGAACCTCTTTCTCCATGTCTTCTTAATACATGCATATTTTTTTAAAATGTTTTAAAGGTACATCACTGCACAACGAAGTTCCAATTCATGCTAAGTCTACGACCACAAAACACTGCTTAACCAGCTGGTATTGTTTGTTTCCATATTCTTTTGGGGAAAATTTGACTTTTTATTCTTTCATATTCACTTCATACTTCTGTTGAGGGGAGATGGAGCTATAGTAGAATATAAGTATATAGAATACTCTACCTACTTTATACATTGCTTAGAACTAGATTATCTTTGCCGTCCCTTCCAACCCAAACCATTCAATGATCCCATGATTCTCTGATCATAATAAGCCCATTTATGGTATGATCCCACATAACAATTTACATCTACATGGTTAAATGTTAGCAGACCACTGGAGAAGGACTATAACCATACCTTGTGGAAAGCAGAGATCCTCAAGCAAGAAAAAGTAGAATTACTGTGCAGGTTGGAGCACCATAGAGAGACCTTGTCTGTAGCCAGGCTGGCCTGAAAAGTGTGAGCTCAAAGAAAAAGAAACTGTGCAAAAGGAGATGGAGGAACATTATAGAAGATCAGAGACGGTCATGATAAAAGAGAAACTGAGAAGGCAGAGAAGTCTCAGGCAGCAGTGGTTATTAATCCTAGATACCTCTTTCTTTGAACTCAAAACCTCAAATATTTTTAAGTGCATTTCCAGATATGTGGAAGAACCAGAGTTCTCCAGAGGCTGGTACCCCAAATCAGTGATTGTTTTGGCACTGTTAATGATCAGTTTGGAGTTGCAGAGTAGCTGTAGCCATCAGGTCCACAACAACACCACCAGCTAACAGAGGACAGGAGACAACATGATATCTACTGAAAGCTTGAGACATGGATTTTACTGACACAGCCTTCACTCCTTGCCTTTCAGGTAGAGGAGTGTGCAACATATTCTGGAAAGCGACAACTGTTCCTTGTCTCCAAAGGCAAAACTATTAATTCTTTGAGAATGCATCTTTGGGATTCAGACCCTCTTTGGGGTGGCTGTGAGGGCCTATGGGCACCAACCACCACTGCAACCCAAATTCCATTCAACATCTCCCTCCCTGGTGCACGCTGCAAAATTGTGTGAAAAGTTGCATTTCCAAATTGGACGGCTGAAGACTGCTGTCCTCTGGAAAAAAAAACTAAGCTTTTCACTAAATTTAATCATCTGGGGGTTGAAACTCTACTGAAAAGGAAGAGAAGATATCATTTTACAATGATTCAGACCACATTTCACGTGTGGTATTTAATGGATGCTTTCAGGTATCTCATGTTATAACGCTGCCCCTGCAACATGTGCTGAGCCCTCAGTGTAAAACCTAAAATATTTTTATCAACCTCTGGGATAGGAACAGGCATTCGCCTCCTTCCATGTGTGTATTTATTAGTAAGAGTTTTGCACGGTATAATTAAAGCCTGGCAGTTTTACCAATCAAGGCTTAGGAGGAAAACTGACACAATGTAATGTTTTGTGTCTTTTTTCTCTGTCCATGCAGGCCAGTCACTGAAAAGGTGCAAAGCGCTGCTAAAAGTACATTTTCTGAAATTCAAAGCCTTTTAAGAAAGGTACACAATGCAAGAATACGCAGCTGCAATTTTAAAAAGGCTACTGCTCCTTTAATGCCCAGCTGGTTCTGAGATGTAATAAAATTGACATATTGATTCCTTTGAATTTACAAATGCCTGTTTCATAAACTCCATCTCCAAAGCCTAGGCATCTTTAGAGCACTGTCATTTTTTTCTCCAAATGGATCAATTATGTGCCCACGTAATCCTGTTACCTGTGAAATCCATGCATACTTCTCCCATTTGCTGCAGTTCCCAGGCGGACAAACTTGCATTATGTACGCATAAACAAACAGAGCATTTTCCTGATATTAGGGATTGTTTTCAAAGTGAAAAGCAATCTCCTGGGTCCTTTACTCAAAAAAAAACCCCATACATAGTGTGGTGTTCCTCCAAGTAACCTCACTGCACTATATGTATAATTATTACACAACACAGCAAATCATTAAAAAAACATTGAGTCCCGCTATCTCAAATGCTTCAACTGAAAAAAAGGCACCAAGACTTAGCAGCCAGCCCTTATTTTCCTGGTGAATCAAACTTTCTCATTTCTTTCTCAGCTTCTTTATTTGATAATTATTGCCACATCTATAAGGAAATCATGTTCATCAGAAGCGTTTCTGAGTGACTTAAATATTGGGAAAGCACCCAAAGCTGCAAACTTTGCTGCAGAAGTTTGGGGCTTTTTTATTTTATTTCTAGGATAATTCATCTTTGCCTCGTGCTGAGCACCTTTCCATCATTTACACACACACACAGAGAGTCAAGCAGGCATTAACCTGCAAACCTACCACTTATGCATATAAATGCATCACACATACGACTATTCCCATATCCTGTGGCATATTATTTGTATGAATATATACCATGCACATAAACGCATTTATACACACACACCCCATGCACAATCCCCAAATATAAGCAGAGAAAAAGAGAATAAATGTGTTTTTCTCTGTATATGAATTGTTTATAAAGTACCGTGTACATACATAGATATGAATTCTTGTTTCATTCTTTCAGGCTGTGCTGTATCTGATTTTCTACACTTCACTGGGCAACCAGCAGTTCAGTTACACTACACTTGCCCTGTACAATTTGTCTCTAAAAGGTTCCCAAAATTATGAAACATCCTGTCTGCTGCATGACCTGCTCACCACAGTGCCTCAGCCCAAGGTGCATCCACACATATAGAGAGGATGGCACCGAAAAAATTTAGTATAAATATAAGTTTGATGCTTGGAGCCCATACAAGTGGCCCAATACACCCCTGCCATTGTGCAGGAGTGGGTTTTAAAGATAAATGGCTGCATGTTAACCAGATTTGACATGCTGCACAAAAGCAGCCACCTTTGGTCCCATGACACAGCCAAACAGAAAAAACAACAAGCAATCCTGGCAAAAGATGTCCAACGTGAATAAAAGCCCAACAATTTGTCACATAGTCGTTACAAAATGTTCCAGGCTTTGGGGCTTGCCATGGGACAGCAGCGATAAGAGGAGCATAGAAAAACGAAGGCTGGGGGTGTTGGGGTGGTGGAAGAGTTAAAACTCGAGGAAAGCTCCAGTAGTTCCAAAGGGGAAACAAAGAGGATATTTTCATTTGGCTCTTACTAAAGGCACACACACCAAAAAAAAAAAAAAAAAAAGCTGTAATTAATTAAATCAAGAAGCTCAGTTGTTTTGAGAAGTGATTGAAATCTGACATACGAAGTAGAAATATTTACGTTTACTTTCTATTTTAAGAATCTGCGAAGCTACTTTTCCTTCACTGCACTTCCCCACCACTACAATGGCCATGGCTCAGTTTATCCAGTAGTAAGCACTGCCTGTTCAGGGCCAAATCCTGCTCATGTTTCTCATGGCATTTGGTCTTTCCTCATGGGAACAGGCCCAGAAAACTCCAAAGATGTGGCTGGGGTTGGGCACTGGCATGTGGCAGCAGAGCAGTACCTGAGCTCCTGCTTTCCTTTGAGTTCACGTTAGACAGAAAAGAAAAAGCCCAAACTTAAGCTTGGTTTGATGAGCCTGAATTTCCAAACCAGCTTGATCCTGCAGTTTTCCACTAAAACCAACCATGGGCATCAAACCCTACTTTGCTCTTCCATGTCCCCCCCCGGAGTCACCCGGGTACCCCCATCAACTGCAGTCGGGTCAGGATTTACACCTATGCCAGTCCACGGGTATTTTGAAGTATTTTTAGAGCCCCTATACCAAAATAAGGAGCTCAAATGCACCAGTGCAGCTGCTTGCTAAGCTCCACATAACGGAGCTCACATTGTAAAATACCTTTCAGTCAATAATCATCATTGCTCCAGTGATTACCCTTCGCTTCTTTATATTCAGTGGCAGAAAACTGGGTGGGGGGGGGGCAGTTAAAAGCAATATCATCCTCTAAATTAGGATAACCAGTTGTATAATAAACTCTGAGATTCTGGTTATTAGGAACATACATTTGTAATTTTCGCAGACAAATTCCTTGGCATCCACTCGCCCTCTGACGAAACAACGAATGATACTTGCTCTTCCTCAGTCCCAGGGAATGGCAGA
Source organism: Erpornis zantholeuca (assembly GCA_013400515.1). NCBI lineage: Eukaryota > Metazoa > Chordata > Aves > Passeriformes > Timaliidae > Erpornis > Erpornis zantholeuca. Next base: position 29,537 of record VZTN01010878.1, on the reverse strand, counting down.
GTGCTTTGGACATACTAAGCTCTGCAAAAGCCCCGTGAATGAGTTCAGCAGTATTTCCCTGTCTCATAGACAGGGAAAATGAGCACGGTGAGGTTAATTGACTTGCTGGAGAGCACTTAATGCTGCACTCACCTTCCCCAGCTCAGCCAGCGCAGGGCTGGGGCCGGGAGACCATCCCACCACATATCCACCTGCATCCTCTGCCCAGCTGGGCTGCAGCATCCCAGCAGTCCATCCAGCATGGACCAGCATGACGTGGCCTTCCCCTTGTCCCTTCATGGGCCTAATCCCTTCGCAGGGGTTTTTGTGTGAGTAAATTAAAAAAACATTGAAATCGCCTCTGAAGTGCACAGGGCTTATCAAAGTGGAAAAAAAAAAAAAAACCGCAACCAAGTGTCAGCCAGAGGAAAGGTTCATTATTATATGTCAAGGAAAAATTAATAGAAAGGGCTTCAACAGTTAAATTACATGGGTAGATCAGGCTTTCTGCAGGAAGACCAGCTTGCTTTAATTAAAGCATGTTCTGTTCAAAAGCCACTGTGCGCCTTTTACAGCAACCTGATACCAACACCTGTAAGTCCCTGCTCAAAAACTCCAACTGCTTTCCCATATTCCAGCCCAGCAATCCACATTATCAAAAGTCTGAGTTATTTTTAAATGGATGGGGCCATAACTGAGCCGGGGCTCTCAGTGGAGTCGAGCAGGGGGACGAGGACTGTTCAAATCATGGAAATGTCAGTTCCAGCAATGTGCTCCTTGGATTATTTTTTTTTTTTTGACTGTCAAGAAGATTTTAAATCTTTAATATCTGTTTGTTGTCAGGTTTGCCTCCAGCTTTTTGTATCTGCAGGTTGTATTTTTTTGTTGTTGTTAGGAATTAGCATTTCTCATTTGCTAGTTGAAAGTTTAGGAGAAAGTACCAAAATGCCGATAAACAAAGTTCATCTCAGGGAAAATCTCTGTATGCATAACCTAGTTAACAATTCTTTCATGGTTGCAGGATGAGATTTGAAATGCATGTTGAAAAAGAGAGTTCCTACAGAAAGCATCAGTACTACCGAGGCTTTTTGAGTGTGCTGCACTAATTTTAAAAGAGAAATCATTATGATTTCCATGCCGTATTAGCATCTCTTTTATTTCGTGGTATCTCTGCTGCACTATTTCAACTCGCTGCAGGTTGCTGTTACTTTTTTTTGATACCACTTCGTTTAAACACACACCGGAGCTGAAGACATTCGGGATTACCGGGGACTTCAATCAACGTTTTTGGCCTTTGTAAAGGATCTTAGCCAAACATTTGGTGTAGTTAAACTCCAACTGATGCCACGACACACGGAATATCACTCCGCAAAAAGTGCAGAACTGATGCATTGTGCCATCTCTGGCAGCATTCGTTCAGCATTTGCTGCGACTGGGGAGGAAGAAAGATACGGAATGCACGGATTGATTTTCAAATTACCTCAATATTTTGAAAACATTTTCACCTGCATGCTGAGAATGCTAAGAATAGGCAGGAAGGCAATTGTGCATTTGCACAGCCTCCACTGCATTCATTTATAAATTACCTCATCACTGACTGAAATTAACACTGATTCTTACAGGCAATTTCTCAATTTCCAATGCTAATTACATTTTTTTTACTTTTAAATTCTGTACCACCTGTTTTGGGCAAGACATCTTAGGCAGCGCGACCGCATTTAATCACAATTTTAATTAACCGCCCTGTAGATGTGAAAAAGAAGCAATTATAATGTAGATGAATGATGATTTTTCTGCATTAAATTGTTTTGTTTCCCTGGTATGTTGATTGTAACACAGCACACAAATACAGTAACTGTACAATTTTTTTCTATTGTAATTTAGTAATTGTTTTTGGAAAACCAGTTTGGGAATGAGTGACTTCATCTGTTTACAAATTGATTGATACTGTTAACTCACTGATTGCTGCAGCATACATTTTGTATTGCACAGCCTAGCATAAAATATAATTAGGCATGCACAGACTTTGCAGCACCATTTTGGAATCTGAAAATCAACTGTAACCAAAGTGTGTTTTCCTTGAGCATCCTCGTATCAGCCGGGGCTGATGATACGATAATCAACAAACAATGGGCTTTTCCCATCCCGCCGCTGGTAGAAACCCTTGGATTTAATCTGATAGTCTCACGGTGTAAGGGTTAGAGGGGTTTTTTTTTTCAGAATGTGCTTTGCCAGGCCTGGGAGCTGAGGGCTGGCAAGTCTGCAGCTTGCCCAACTCCCTCAGATCGCTATCGGGAAGGAGCAGGCAAGTGATGGAAAGAAACAATGATGGCAAAAAGAGCCGCGGCTCACAAAACGCGGGGATCGCTCCTGACACGCGTGTGCTGTGGCACCGGCTATCTCCAGCTACACATTACAGGGGAAAAAGATCTCCATCTGACTCATGGCTGGCAGACACAGATCGGCCAAGTTATATATATATCCCCACGGAGAAGCGCGAGACCGTTCCCATTGGAGGCAAAGCCTGCTGGCTTTCCCAGGGAGCGAGGTCGCACCGGAGCGGGAAGGGAGCAGATGTGCAGCACTAGCAGCACCTGGGCTTTGGGACACAGTGCCACCACCACTCTGCTCTACCAGCGACCCAGGATAGTCCTGCTGGGAGTCTCCCACCTTGGGGCTGTAAATCCTCCAGCAGAGGCGAATTGAGGGGCAGGGACACAGGGAAGGTACACCCTGACAGTTACGGAGGAGAGGCAGCAGCTCTCACCCTCCCAATCTCCTGTGCAATCCGCAAAGCAAGAAGTCTCCACCAAGTAGGACTTGCCAAGAAATGAGACACCACAACAGCCTCTGTGAGACCACATCCCAACCAGCGATGTCACCCACAGTGCACTGAGACCAGGACGGGGACAAGGCAGACCTGGGGCTGTCTCCATGGGAGCACAGGGGTCACTGTGATTGGGAGGCAACTTGGGGGGCTCCTGGTCTCATCTGCTGGCCTGCTCGCTTTATAAATATTTGTTAAGAGGGCAGGACATAAAGTCTACTGTTCAGTAGGTGATTTTTGTAAGAATCCAGCTATCCATACATAAAAGGGTCTATTATCTCACTGTGGAAGAGATTTACATGCGTAACTCCCATTAACTCTTATGGGACTTAGGCACGTAAATCTCTCGTGCATCTAGAGAAGAATAGACCACATAAGGTCTTGTGATCTATACTGCTAGTAGGTTTAAGTCCCTTTCATTTATAAAGCTATACAAAAATTAACCATTAAAGCTTATTCTGTGCAAGCTGTCCCCCTACATATATCACCCAGCTCTGTGTTTGAAGTACTCGGTGTAAATGCGCGCCGAGGAAAGATACCAGAGCGAGAGAGCCCATTCATTTCAGTTAGTAAAACTGTCATCCCCGAAAGGAAGCAGACTGAGGGCAGGTAGAAAAATTGTGCAGGTTTTGCTCAGCAGATTCAATTTCAGATTTAGGCTCTAGACTGCACTGTTTGGAAAAGGAATACTTTCATTTTGCTGAGCGCTCTCTCCGCCCCCTCCTTCCCTCTCTCCCATCCCTACTCACAGCCCTCGAGTAAAGCCCCGTGCCCTGGACCAAAGGACCCTGAATGGCCGGAGTGACACAATCCTTGCACAGTCCAACTAAGATGCTGCATCTCCTAAGGAGAAAGAAATAAATCTTTTATTCCATAAACTTGTTTAAGCTGAAATGTTCATTGGTAAGCCTGTAAAAGTGGGAACATCTGTGCTCCTGCTGGGATTTGATGTCTCACCACAAACCTTTCCATAAGCACTTTGTTTCTGGTAGGAGACAAAGAGGAAAATACCTGATCCCTGGCCTCAGCTGGGCAGCTCCTTCTATCTCCATGCACTGACCTACTGAGCATTCCTCCCAGCAATGAGCTGCCTCCCAGGGCTACCTCCGCCATGGAAGCTGCCTAACTAATCTCTTAGCAAACACTTGCAGCAAACCTGAAGGGAGTTTAAAAAGGCGACGAAGAAGGGGAGAAAAAAACCCCCAAACTTTCTCCAGATAAAGCCTGAGGCATCTCTAAGAGAAGAGAACCAAGCCTAAATATAGCTCCACATGCTCACATTTTCTCTTGATGAACTGCTGAGATACAAAGTTGTGGCCACCTAATGAACACAGAGATATATATTCTAATCTTAATCCGGTTTCCTGCTCCCTTCCACAGATCTGCCATAACCAGCTGTCTTTCTGCCTGTCAATAGTCCCCTCACTATGCTTACAGGTATTTGCAAGGCACTGCTTTTATCCCAGCAACACCGCTGGGATGATATGGCACTGGAAAAGTCCATCCCGCGCCCTGCCTGCACACGGGGTAACCTCTCCTCAGGAGCTTATAAGAAAATCCACTGTTGAAATAAATAACAACTCTCAACAAATGATCAAAGAAGAAATAAATCTTTTACCCTTCTAAGACTTTTTAAAACTGAAATCCCATTTTTTAACTGGATAACAGTTAAGAGGCTACTGGCCACCTATTTTTCTGGGAGCTACGTTTTAAGCGTTTGCCGCACGGATGTTGGGCAGACAAACGAATCTGTGGTCCCTGGGAGCAAAAGCCTTTAAAATAAAGTTTGTGTGTAGTATATGAAAACATATTGTTTGGAATTTAAGTTCTAATATCTAGGAATAAACAGAGCATTAAATCAAGCAAAACTGTGACAAGGCCAATATGCACATGGATGATGCCAGCGAGGCATCTCCAGCCCTTTGTTCACAGCTTAACAAAACTGTGCCGTCACACCACTTTAGCTCAACAGTGCCTGTCGAATGGGCATCAGCAGATCAGCCAATGCCTGTCACACACACAGCTGAAAAACTGTTTGAAAGCAAGGCTTACTTTAGCACAAGTCTGGTAGGAAAAGTGAGAGGGATTTTTAATCATCTGGTAAAGAGTACAGATATATATTTAGGGAGAAAAATATATATATATATATTGTCAGCTTTCTTCCTCGGGAAAGTAACACAGTTTTGCTCTTTTTCACCTCTAAGGAGGAAATGGGTCTTGGTGGTGTTGCCTGTTCCTTGGTGTGCTGCTCCCTTCCATGCTGCATCAGATTTGGAATTATCTTCAAATAAGTAAAATTCTTTCAAGGTGGGAGGGGTGTCACAGGGAATGATCCCGATTTGTCCAAAAATCTATTAAAAATTAATTTACACATTGTCCTGCTTGGAGACCCCCTCCTCCCCGTGACAGAGGATAAATGAAATAACATATTCAAGGAAATGTTTGTTTTGATTCTAATGCAATTATCTTTGCAGATGAATGTCTCTCCGAGTTGGTTGGGGGTTTTTTGTTTTGTTTTTTTTTTTTTTAGCTGATCAAAATATGTTTTCATTGGTATTAACAACCCTCTCCGTCACTTCTCTTAACAGTCCTAGTGCAAAACACGACATCGTTCCGCAAAGAACCGCAGCAAAATAAGCTTGTTAGCGCCAGCAACTTCAGCTCGGCACTTCTCTCTTTTTCCCAACACTTTTTTTCCCCCCAATTTACGGGGGTTTCGACACACACCCCCTCCCCAGCCGGCTCCGGGGGGAGCTCCCAGCGCTCGGCCCCTCGGTGGCGGCTCAGGCTGGGACTGGGGGGGCCGGGGGTGACCGGGGGGGACCCGGGGGAGCGGGGGGCGGCAGCCCCGGGTGCTGAGCCCTCTCCCCCTGCCTGCCCGCCGCTGCTGTCAGCTCGCTGCCTGCACTTTAGCTGTCTCTTTCCCAGTCCCTACCCTGTCAGTTTCTGGGCTGCCAATTTCAACTTGAAGCTTGACTGGGCTGATTTGATGCAAATACCTCCAGGGAAAACCCTGAAACTGATGAACAGTTATGTCAAGTCGATTTTGCACCATCGGGAAAAGGTAACCTCTGCGAGAAAAAAAAACAACAAGGTTAAAGAGACAAGGGCTTTTCACGTGTAATACCACTGCTGCACATCTCGTTCACTGTTTACCATCCCTCAGAAATTGTAACTGTCAGAATTAGTCCTAATTGCAGATGCGAAAGCTGCCATTATAATAAAAACAGAGGCAGTGCAGGCATTAAATGTAGCAGCCTAATTTGTGAGACTACTGAAAAGGTAGAGTAAATGAATATTTCATTACTTTAATTACCAGGGACTACTCTTTTCTTGCTGTCTTATGATAAGTGTTGCTGTAACTAGCAACAGCAAACATCCACTAAAACATAAAGTGCAATAATAGTACTGCTGTCAGGATCGCTGCTTTAAAATACGAGCGGGAGGGGGGAAGGGGGAAATATAATGGTTTATCTATTTCTTAGAGATCCGCAGGAGTAGGAGATGGAAACTCGTTTAACGTCAAAAAACAAAGAGGCGAGTAAACAGGTTTTAGTCAAAGAAAATAATGACCCGGAGGAGGGGAGGAGTGGCGGGGGGAGGGGGGGAGTTGAGGACACACTTGAAACCCCAGAGCCGGGAGGAGCGCAGGCAGCGCCGAGCCGCTTCCCCTCCGCTCCCTCCCTCCTGGGAACGAAGTTCGGGGCTGCGCAGCCCGCGGGAGCCC
>VZTN01010877.1:0-26231 GCA_013400515.1 Erpornis zantholeuca | reverse complement strand
AAGAAAAAAAAAAAGCAGTGTAAAAACACTATCTCTGGATTTGGAGATATAGTGCTATTTTTTTCGCCACAATGATTTTAAAAAATTTATTAAAATAATTTGAAAAAGGAAAATGATAGCATTTTTCTCAGTCTAAGAAAAATACTCAGTGGATTTTGTGCTTATTATTCTAGCATTTCAACTTCTAAGGCATTCTTCTCATTATCATACTAGGGCATGTTACAGAGTTCAGTGACCAGAAGCATCAAGAAGTAATTAAAAAAAATCTCAAATGATATTTAATTAAAAACTGTTCCAGGCAGAATGAATTAAACAGCCTTAAAGTTGCTTACTGCATCTATCTTCCCGATGTCTGAAGGAGCTGAGTTGCAAAGGTGAGTCATATAATGGTAAAAAGCCCTTGCAGTAGGTAACTTCAGAAATGGAGTAGACAACAATAAACTGGAATTACAGAATAATCAGGAGTGGTAAATTACATCATCAAATTCCTTGACTTGTCAAGAAACACAAAAAAAATTTTTATTGGCTACCAAATCCAGAGCCGTAAGAGCTGTAGGTGCTTTTGTGGCAGATGAGGTGGTGTAATGACATCAATCGGATCCTGGGGTGGCAGCCATTACAAGGTGCTAAGAGGAGGGCTAATAGACTGATATGCTATCTTAGTTTGATATCTTATCAAGCCATTTTGTCAAATTACATCCTAATATGACTTCCAGTCCTTCCACTGGAAAATCTGTCAAACTCTATTCCATTCATTCCATTTCACTTCCCTATTCTTTCTTGCTCCTTCCACATTCCCAATGTAAGTCTCAAGAAATTTGTCTGTTAACTATGTTATGAAAGGCTAGCAATCCAAATTTTCATCCATTCCTACAACAAAATTTGTGTCTGTAAAACCACTGAAAGCTATAAGTGGAAACCATGTTGAGAGTCACACAGCTAAAACCTCCAATGTAGAATTTAGTGACAATGACAAAAAAGAATCAAACCTAGCTGGCTTGGCCAAATTAATGCCCACTAAGTTGACAGTTTAAAGAAGTGGTGGATTTGCTGTCTGCAGAGTTTGGTAAACAGTAGTTCATAACAGCAGTAGTGTTTAAAACTGCATAAATTATGTATGTGCAAAGAAGAGTATCTGATATTTACCATTTTGTCCTCTTTACAAAAGAATATTTAATTATTAAAAAAAATAAATCAGTAACTCACTATTCTAAGGTGTATGGACAAATTACACATTACAGTTACTAAATTGTAACTACAATTCTAAACACTATTAATTTATTAGTGATTATATAGATACAATATATATTATTATAAATATTATATTGTATTAAAATACAATATTTGAATACAGAAGTTGAGAAAAGTGCAGAAAAATTCTTAAACCCTGAATAGATAGAAAATGATAATAAAATATGTTTAATTCACTGAATGACTCAGTAAGAAGAAATAATTCTACTGCTAAGTCCAAGAATGGCCATCTATGACGTGATACACTGCAGAATATAAATTGTATTATCATTTTAAAATTTTATTTTATCATTCTTTGGTGAATAGTTTTAGAATGCTGCTGTTTAACTAATTGCTGTAGCAAATGCCCTGTTACTTGGACACTGTGGCTGAGAGCATTATGCAGACTTCAGGAGCCTGGGGACAAAAAATAAGTCTAGCAGCAGAACCCACTGCACTGAAGACATATAAATTAAAAAGATTAGAACTGACTGCTCTGGGCAGTGTAGAGTAATGATTTTTAGGCCAACACAAGATTCCAGATGCTCCAGGAAAATCCCATGATGAGCAATGTCAACTGATGTCAAATGCTACTGAAAGATCTAAGATAATAAATGTAGCAATGCCAGTTGGTGTTGAAAGCAGGTGGTTAGCCATGTTCCACAGGGCAATCTCTATGCTGTGAAGAATCCTAAAATCTGAAGGAAATATGTGTTTAGGAAACCCAAACCCACAACCAAAGTATTATTTTTCTCTAAGTGCCCCTGAAACTGCAAAAATTTTTTTCTAGTTTTAAGAAAAAAATAATTGCTCTTAAATTTAAACTTAGCACTGTATAAATATATGTTAAATCATAAATCAACACTTTATATGTAGCAAGTTTTCATGATATAAAAATCTGTCTTCCCAGTAATAATCATTATATGCACTAGTGAGTGCATCAGATTTGGTGATTTTTCAGAGGAAAAATTATCCTTAAGAAGGTTTTATAGAATATGTGACTAAGGAGAACTGGTAAAACACCTGCAGCCAGAGGCATTTAAGAAGACTGAAGTTTAAATGAGAGTTTTAAGTTATGTTGTATCCACAATATGAAGTGACAGAAACATGCCTGGATGCTTGAGTAGATTCAGCACAGGTCTACTGTTTATTTTGATTAACAAAAAAAGGAAATGCATACTAGATGCCAACCCTCATTAGTAACCTCTGCATAGTGGAAGCCAGGCAGATAACCAGACTTTGAAAGATTGTGCTTATCATGTATCGTCAATATACAGACAAAAGATATCCAAGCAATAATCAACCAAAATATAAATTTTGGTGTGAAGTACACTGAATCAATGCAATAGATATAAGGAAAAAAAGGAAGACTAACAGTTTTGCCTTACAGACATAAGGCAAAATGGGTTGATAGAATTTGGTTTGCTCTTGAGGAACATATATCAGGCTTCCATTACAGTCTGGTGTTTTGGTTTTTATTTTTAATTGGCAGGGGATGTGTTACTGTAGCTTTGATGTTATGTGTTATGGTGCAACTATACACTAAGGAGCAGAGAACAAAATGTTTTTGTAATTCATTTTAAGTGACTTACTAGGACAACTGAACTGTGCAGGAATGACCGGTGCAGGCATAGTAAATCTTGCTAGCATATGGTCAGATCTTGAAGACTGATGGTGCAGCTAACTAGGTAAACCACTGCATTTTACCTTTTTACAGAGATCCAGGCATTATATTCTTTACACATTGCTCAGTGGGAAACAAACTGTTAATAAAAGTCTGTGGAAAAGTTTTATGACTCTTAGTTATCGGCCCTGGTTCATATCTAATGAGCAAGAGAGAAGAGTTTGCCCTACATGCTCTAATATTTTTCCTACATAATTCTTTAAGTTGTTTTTGTATATAGAGCAATGAGATAATCTAAATACCCAATTTTCAGTGGATGCAAAAAAACCAAATAAAAAAATCTTGTCTCACCCAGAATCTGAATCAATCTGTGAGTGAGTTTGCTTACCCTACCCAGGATGTGGCTTTAAGAAGGTTCTGTGAACTAATCTGCTACATTTTTAAATCGGTTATATTTTGGTTATCTCTCAAATACCACTTTATTAGGCAGTTTTGCCTAATTACTTTTCTTTAATCAGGAACTGCTGGCTAAGAAAAAAGAATTGTCATATCTTGAGATATGGTATCCAGGGAGGTCCATATCATTCTTATAGGATTATATTAAGAGTGGATTAATTGAATGAGTCCCTATTCTTATTACAATCTCTCCTTATTAGAATGGATTAATTTATCACATTTTCTCTCCTCTTCACAGTCTTTGACATAAGAATGAATTACCACACTTTTTATTGTTGTTTTTCCAACTGGATGATGGTTTCCTTGCTTTTCAGCCTGTTCAGAAAAGAAAGGAACATTAGTAACTTGTATGAACTTGTATGTTGGAAGATGGAGGAATAGGGGGGTTTGTTTTATAATGAACTGCAGTGAGAAATCTGTGCTCCAGAAGATTCTGAATACCTTGCCAGTTTCTGTTAGTGGGATTCAAGAAAAGAAGTAGAGAGGAGTGTGACTTCTTTATAGTCATATTCTTAATTTTGCTTTTAGGAAAAGAGCTGAGACATGGGCAACTACTGTTGTCTGCTGACTGCTGTCTTTCAAAATCTTCATACCTACAGTAACATATTTCTTTGGATCAGCCAGCTTTCAAGTCCATGCATACTATAGCAAGTGTGCTATGCTAAGGTGGCTACTCATGCAGTCATTTTTTGATATTGCAAAACTTAATTTTCCTTCTGAGATGAAGATGCCATGGTGGAAAAGCACCTTACACATGGAGTATATTTATTCTCTATTTTAAAGTGCAGATCAAGTATTACCTTAATAGAGACAGCTCTGATGTATTTTTAGGGGAAAACACAGAGCTTTGTGATAGAATCATAGCATCATTAAAATTGGAAAAGACCTCTAAGATCATTGAGTCCAGCCATTAACCTAACATTGCTGGGTCTACCACTAAACCATGTCCCTAAGCACCATATCTACACAGTTTTTGAACACTTCTAGGGATGGTGATTCCACCACCTCCCTAGGCAGTCCATTCCAATAATGGACAAACCTTTAAGTGAAGAATTTTTTTCAAACATCTAATCTGAAACTTTCCCTTGTACAACTCGAGTATGCTTCCCCTTGTCCTATTGCTTGTTACCTGGAAGAAGAGACTGACCTCCACCTGTCCACAAGCTTGTTTCAGGTAGCTCTAAAGAGTGATAAGGTCTCCCCTGAGCCTTCTCTTCTCCAGGCTAAACAACTTCAGCTTCCATAGCAGATCCTCATAGCACTTGTGCTCCAGACCCTTCATCAGGTTCGCTGGCCTTCTCTGGACATGCTCCAGCACCTTATTTGTCATGAGGGGCCCAAAACTGGATACAGAACTAGAGATACAGCCTCACCAGTGCTGCGTACAGGGAGACAATCATTGCCCTGGTCCTGCTGGCCATATAATTGCTGACACAGGCCAGGACTCCACTGGCCTTCTTGGCCACCTGGGCACATGCTGGCTTATGTTCAGCAGGCAGTCAACCAGCACCCCCAGGTCCTTTTCTGCTAGGCAGCTTTCCAGCCACTCTGTCCCCAGCCTGCAGCATTCCATAGGGTTGTTGTGACCCAAGAGCAGGACAGGGCACTTCACCATATCCTTGGCCTCAGCCCATCAATCCAGCCTGTCCAGATGCATCTGCAGAGCTTTCCTACCCTCTGAGAGATCAGCAGTCCTGCCCAAATTGGGGTCATCTGCTTGCTGAGTTTGCAGCCAATCTCCTTATCCAGATCATTGATGATCATTGATAAGCAGAACTGGTCGCAACACTGAGCCCTGGGGAACACCACTTGTGACTGACCACCAAATAATTTGACTCCATTCACCATCACTCTCTAGGCCCAGCCATCCAGCCAGTTTTTTAACCTAGTGAACAGTGCACCCATCCAAACCATGACCAGACACTTTCTTCAGGAGAATGATGCAGGAGACAGTGACTAAGACTATGCTAAAGTCCAGGCAGACAACATCCACAGCCTTTTCCTCATCCACTGAGCAAGTCACCCCCTCAATAGAAGGAGATTAGGTTGGTGAAACAGGACCTGCTTTTCACAAACTCATGCTGGCTAGGTTGTGCTGCACATACTGTGTAATGTCACTCAGGATGATCTACTCCATGGCCTTCCCTGGCACCGTGGTCAAGCTGACAGGCCTGTAGTTCCCAGGAGGTGCCTCAATACAGCACTTACTAGCCTTACTAGAGCTTCAATGAGACCAGGAAATGCAAATGTACAGCTACATCTGACTACTTTCTTTAATACAAATGCTGATATGCATTGTGATTTGACACTGAAGAATCAACGCAAGCAGATTCCCTCACAGAAGGGCTAAACATTAGCACTTTAAAGTTTATAAATGGAGCTTCAGAATTTGTTCTGTGACCCCACAGAAACCCTTTAGAATGTAGGTCAGAGAGTACAACAGATATGCTTCTAAACCTGTGCTCTGGGAAGCAGTATAGCTGCAACTGTTAAGAGTAAACTATGCAGCCTACGGTATTAATATGTAAACAGTATTTGATTTTATGTGGGGTTTTTTTTGTTCAAGCTAAACTAGGATGGAGATCATACTTTTCTTGAATGGCTCAATCACTGCAACTTCAGCAGAATGAGTGTAGTCTGGGCACTGCCAAGGCACTAATGACTCTCTAAGATGTAGACCTGGATTCTGTATTCTTGTTTAGGCATGCAGGGATTCCTACTCCAAAATGGGTTGCATGGGTAATACTCTCTGCTCTTTCCTCTTACATTAGTCAGTGTATTTTATGTGCTTCAGAGGTGTTAAGTCACATCTCATGGACAGCCACGCACAATCCTATATATTATATTTTGTTTGTATACAAAGCGGTAGAGAAAGAAGAATTTCCTTCTTATTTCAGCTAGTTATTAGTTTGTGCTATAAACATGAGGAGTAGTGACCTTTGTAATTTATTTATTCTTACCAAGCTATTTCTTTAGTAATATCTTATAGAGGTGAGGCAGTTATGGCAATTATATGGTACATAAAATCTATTCTCCTTTATACATATGAAATTTACTTAGTTTTAATTTCATACAGCATCTCCTCATGCTTGTACTACAAAGCCATATGAATAAAAATGGTCTTAAGAATACAATTATAGGCATACTGTAGACGTTGTCTAAGTCTAGTGCCTTCCATACAAACAAAAAAGTGGTAATTTTTCAAAGGAATTTCAAGGAAACCTACCAGACTTTCTTTTCTTTTCCCTTTTGTCTGTTAAAATTATCCTCCTTTTGTTATATTTTCTAACTCAATTTTAACTCTATTCTTTTCAATGAGATGCCAGTCAAAGGAGATGATTATCCTGCTCTGCTCTGCACTGGAGTAGCCTCACTTTGAGCCCTGTGTGCAGTTTTTTGGCACCACAACAGAAAAAAGACATTAAGCAATCAGGGAGCATCCAAAGGAAGGCCACAAAATGGTGAAGGGCATTGAGGAGAAGCTGTATGAAGAGAGACTGAGGTCACTTTGTCTGTTCAGCCTGGAGGAGAGTGAGGGGAGACCTCATTGCAGTTACAACTTCCTCCTGAGGCTAAGAGGAGGGGCAGGCACTGATCTCTTCACTCTAATGACAGGACTCGAAGAAATGGCATGAAGCTAGTCTGGGGAAGTTTAGGTGGGATATTAGGAAAAGGTTCTTCACTCAGAAGGAGGTTGAGCACTGGAAGAGTCAACCCAGGGAAGAGGTCATAGCACTGGCATAGCTCAGGTAAGTGTTTGGGCAGTACTCTCAGGCACATGGTGTGATACTTGGGGTGTCCTGCACAGGGCCAGGAGTTGGACCCAGTGATCCTGTTGGTGCCTTCCAAATCAGCTTATCCTATGATTCTGTGATACTGTGAATTAGCTTTGGAAAATATTGTCCTCCTGACAACACAATCCTGGATGCTTGACTGAGGATCTCCCTACTAGCCTGGTGTCTAGGAGCTCACTAGGCCCTATGATGCCTAAATTCCTTTATGATTTCTTCAACTTGTGTTTGTAATGTTTAGAGTGGGAGAGGAAAGCTTAGAAACCAGCCATTACATCTAAGTATATTGACTGCTTAATTATATTCACACATTTCAATGGCTGATTGGAATTTTCATTCTGGTGCCATAAAAATGTTCATTATTTCCTGTTAAGGGCTTTTAAGTGATATAATTTTCGGATCTTGGCCCAGAAGTTTGGAGCTGTAGATGCAACGGCTGTGCCTCCAATGACACTTCACTAATTGTTTTGGCATGTAGCATTAATTACATTCTGTTCAGGAATTCTCTTCTCCTGATTGAAGTGCGCTTCTTGTGTGGGGTGTGAGTATGTTGTCACATGCCCTGTCTGGCAAAACAATAGGGCTCTTTACTGTGTGCCTTTTTAAATTGAAAGGGTTTCTCTGAGATGAAGAGGTGTAGTTTTGTGTTAATTGAGGACCTACCTACTGAGTTGTATTTTTAATGTTTAATTTTTCTTCAGGAGAGACACTTGTGGTACAGAGATACAATTAGGTGGAAACAAGAATGGTTCATTTCCATTCTTCTCTTTTTATGGCCATTTTAGAAATAAAGATATTGAAGCTTGAGACTCTATGAACCAATCCTTTTTCAACTAATGTTCTAGTTGTCTCAACATGTCTGATAAAATCAGGCAATCAGACATAAAATCTGACTTTTCCTTGTTATTAAAGTCAATGAAAAAGTTTCCATCAGAAAAATCCAAAAGACTTATATATTTTAATGTCATCATTAAACCTGCAGTTTAATACACAGGTAATTTCTTCCCTTTGCTTTTTAGAGTTCATAATAATATCTTTTTCCATAGGCATTTCCTACCAATTTTATTTATGCACTTTGGAAGCAAATTTGCTGCTATAGAGATATTTTCCTTGGAATCATTACTGCAATGAGGAACAAAGGTGAAAAAGTAACTTGTAAGTCCCTTGAAAAACACTTACTTGATATAGTGACTGATTCCAGAAAAACATCCAGTATTTGTTTCTCAGCACTAGAAACTGTTCCATCAGTTTTGACAGTTTCACTTGGAAGCCTATCTTTCAGCAAGATCCCAGGATCTGTCAATAGTATCTGTATATAAATGACAATTTCAGTTTGCCAGCTGTTCAGAAACCGTCTCACCAAGCAGACAAAATTAACACAACTCCTGTTGCAGATTAATGTTTATCTGAGGTTATGGACCCTTAGGAAGATGAGGAACCCGTCTCTCCTCTGATTTGAACTCTCTGCTTTTTATCGCTATTCTATGGTTTTGATCTTTTTAGTTGAAACAAATAACACTGTGCTGTTTTGGGTCTGTTTACCTTAATCTGCAAATCGAGCTACTATTAGCAGATGTCTGCATGATGGTGTACCAATTAAAATTAGGAGAGTAAATTCCAGTTTGCACACAAACAGCAATTTGCATAACTCTTTAAAGAGAGGAACTAATGTTTTAGGAACTCGGTGCTGTTAATCCTTGATGCAACTGGGAAAGGATCATCACTTTCTATTGTGTTGAAAGACAATAGAAGATTTAACTTTATTTCTCTGTAGTAAATGTAGATTGATGCTGCAACTTTAGCTATATACCAGATACTTGTGATTTCTCCCAAGTTAGCCAACTATTGATATGATTATTTTGCTTCCAGCTATGGTGTTCAGAGAACTTAGATGTATGTGATGATTATGGTAATTGGAAAGCCGACAAAGATGAGAAATAAATATTTGCAGCTACTGAATTAAAACATGATTAAAATAGTTTACCAAAGTGATGAAAAACAACAAAAATTCCCTGTTATTATTTGCTCCATTTCACAGAGAAGGCAAGGGAAATGAACATGAGTGAAAATGTGAAGTCAAAAATTGGCCTTAAAGAATCTGGAATGGCAGGACCTTGTTTCAAGCAAGTTCTTACCTGGCAGAGTATTGAAGCCATTTTCTAAGCAAGGGCTGAGAAACCTTTTGTGCACTCTGGCAGTCAGTAGACCTATATACAGTACTTTTTGTTACCAGTTATTTACAAGTGTTCCTACAGCTCCACTGGGATCTTTGAAAATTGTCATCAGTTCCTCGGGATTCTCAGAGTTCAGGTATGCTTCCCTTCCCGTGACTTTCCTAGAATATTTATGCTTTTAACATGCTGAGACAATTTTCAGCCTTGCTCCTGCATCAGCAAGAGAAGTACAAATACAGGGGGGGTGAGCTGTAGCTCTGTGCAGACTCTAACCATTGAACAGGGCTTAAGTGAGAATCCTTAAATGGTTCATATCTATTTTTTAGTTATGAATTCTCTGTCTTTTTGAACTTCAAGCTTTTGGGCTGTTAACATGTATGGTGAGTTTAAATCAATGAACTCTACCCCACAGCCATCTAGGCACTGTTACAACACAGAGTATGTTATTTTCTTTCTTCTTTTTTTTCTTTTTTTTAACATGTTATATCAGGGTCAAATTTATTATGAGGATGAAATCTAGCATTTAATAGGGATTGTGTTTTTACAACAGGAATTTTCAAACAGTTCTCAAGTGAAATCTGAATTGTGTGTGTTACTATTTGTGAATATCAAGTGCAATGGACATATTTTCCTTACTTGACTCTGTGATTAAAATGATCTATTAACAATTTGGAGTTTCAGAAAAATAGTGAAGCTGTGATCTTATTTTAGGCCTGTGAGTCACTTACTTGGAATCTTTTTCTAGGGGAAGGAGACCCTAGAGCTATTTGTTTCTGTTTACCTCAATTCTCTCATCTGTGAAGCAGTAATAATACTTGCTGTGTGATTGGAAGGTCTGCCTCGTTAGTGTCAATGACTGCTGAATAGTAGGCTGAAAAAAAATGGTGTACAAATGTTGCAGTATATTATTTTAGAGATTACATGTAACTATCTAAACAGAATGACATAGCTTCACATTCTGAACTAATTTTCTCCAAAGAACCGTAAAAAATAATTTTCAACAGGAGATGCTTATGGTTTGAACAGTTAGAAATATTAGCATCTGAAACAAATTAAAGAATCATCTACAGACCAGCATTTTATTAGTAGTAATGAATAAATATATTTAAAAGACATTTCATGCATAATTGCTCCACAGGCTCATTTCTTGGGCTTCACTTTTAACACAGTACCTGGCAAGATACCAGTTCAACGTCTTGCGCTTGAGTGCAGTTAATGTATTCGTTCCATACAACAAAAAGTTAAAAAGAGCAAAAACAAAAGCAAAGAAAATATCTAATCTTGAAAGCACAATATGTATCACCATATGTATTTTAGTGCCACGTGAAACCTCTGCAATTCACTGCAATGACAGTATTCTAGAGCTACTGCAGGAAGTTGCAACAATCCAGTGAGGTACTAGAAAGAACAGCAAAGTACAGGGACAGTTTTTTATGCTGCATAATTTTCCTTTTCACATCATCAGGCGGCAGGTTAGACCTCTGAAGAGACTTCCAGAGATGACTGACAAACTGCTTCTTTGTAAGCCGTCCAGGATAGGATTTTTATTCCATGTAAATCCTACCACAGTGATGCTAGGAAGAAATACAGTATAATTACACATTAATAGCAATATTTAGAAGCTAAGGTTAGTTGGCTTAGTTAGTTAGTTAGAGAAGCTCTAAGGTTAGTTAGTTAGTTAGTTAGAGAAGCTCTAAGGTTAGAGCTAGAAAACTTGTTTCACTGAACTTTGAACACTTTTGAGCATTGTTAATGTCTATACACATACACATATATGTATATATATATATATATATGCACACGTTTGCTAAGCTGAATGCATTAAAAAATGTTTCTGTGGGATCTTAAAATTTCAGCTTAATTATACAAAACCAGAAATCCAAATACAATAAAAATTACCCTGGGTGGACACAGAATAAAGCAAAATGATGACAGCAAAAATAAAAGATACATCATATATGTAGTGAGTAGGAAGAGACTCAAGATTTCTTTTTTCCCTTTTGTATGGTACCATTGATGGTGGAGGTGGGAGCGTAACTGAAATAACATGGTACTTGGTAAAATAAAAACAGAATATAACCTTAATACCCAAGCTGGCTTGCACAAGTTCATATGAAATTCTGTAAATGGCTGTAAGATTTGCCAAACATAGTGACTCCATATACAGGGCAGCACTGAATAAGAAGGTGCTGGAGGGACAGCTAGAGGGAATTGGTCATTTTGACAATTTTGCTTTTCAGTGGCTTGCTTGTTCTTTCCCTCACCATTGGAATCATCATACATCAGGGTCTGTATGATGTCTTTTGTGTAACATTTTGGGCATTAGATGTATGCTAGTATGTTTTGCAGCTAGATTAATCAGTTGTATTTACTGAAATTTAAAACTGCGACTTTGTACTTAGTAAAAAAACCTCACCAAAACCCCAGAAGTGCTTGTACAGTATTTTCTTTCAATTAGCTATATATTAGATTTAACATGTAATGCAAATGTTATACGTTTAACTTTTAACACATAATCTTAATGACAGTAAACTGTGTTTGATGTATTCGGTATTTTTCATCACCAATTACTTCCTTCACACATTAGTGGGAATACTTTTATAAACAGTTTGACCTGTGTGTTTCTGGATGATTCAGGGAAAACAATGAAGCTGTTAAAAATGTTACTGGCATGTACAACAATAATGAGGTGTGGGACACATTTAATTATAATTGTGAAGTTAGATTGACTGTAATTTACACATGATGGATGTTTTCACAAAGATACAAATCATACTTGGATGTTCAGTTTTTTTATTTTTTGACCTAGTAGAATCTTCTCTAGATTGTTCAGAAAACCCACGTGTATTTAGGATAAGAAATGTTGACTTATTTATGTTTTTTTATTTCAGGGCTCAGAGTTGGTTCTTTGTCTCTCTTCCTTCTTCATATAATTTTTGCCTGAATGTCATGAAAGAATAGTCTAAATGGTCTTTTTTTTTTTTTTTTCTGGAATAACTTAGTAAAAACCATTTTTTCTTCTTTGTCTTCTCTGTATATTTCTATTTATTTTAGAGTTCAAATATTTCTCATTGCTTTGAAATGTAAAAGCGTTCATAAGTTTGAGGTGTTTGAACATTCTACAATTAACTAAAAATTACTGTCACCTAAAGTAGCTATTCTGAAAGGTGAAATTAGTGTTGGAAAGTCCCTTACTGTTATGATCAAAACCCCAGTTCCTATGGACATGTGAAGCCGGTGTTCTGCAGGTCAGCTACTGACTTCATAATTTTTTTTGGTCATTTTAAAGCTGTAAAAACTAAAATTTAGTGATGAGGTTTACAATTCCAAACATAATGACTAGTCATGTAAGAATGGCTGAACTCTTTGATCATCTCAGTGGAATATAAGTAGTGACTGCCTAAAGATAAATATTCCACTGGAGGTTGTTTTAATATAGATAATTTATAATTTTGATTGAAGTATAATAAGTATTTTAGATTTTATCATTTGTTTATAGTAATTTTCTTGGGTCTGGGTAATAAACGTTTTCTCACTGTGAACTTAGTCTAAATCAAAATCTTTACATTTTATAACATCATTGCTATGGAAAAAAGGGTAAAGACTTTCTGTAGCTTAGTGGACAGAAAGTCATGTGGGATCTGGGCAGGGAGAGTTCATGAGCAATATATTCTTTGTTAAGAGTGGAGCCATGCCAGCAACAGAAAGTGAATTCCATCAGCCAGAGAGGGACAGGTACCACTCTCACATCTCTAGCCTTAATCAGGGGAGATATCTCTGCCTTACATCAGAAAATCTAGTCTAGACCCAATAACTTCCACCATTCAGACCTAGTGTGCAAGTGTTCTGCTAAAATATTCTGGGGAGACCCAAGAATCCAATATTGCAATGTCCTGGAAGGAAGCCCCTGCAGCATAATAGTAATCACAGAAAAAAGCCTGCCCCCGTGATACTTTGTCACATTATGTAATGTTCCTCAGTTCTATGCATCCCAGTTAGCCTGCTAGCTTTCTCGGCTCCTTTCTCCCTTCTATGGCTTGTGCCTAGAAAGTTCTTCTCCCTTCAAGGTCCCATCCTCCCATGCCCGCATTTCTCCACCCCTACATTCCCGTTGGCTCCTCTTTGGGAGCTCCACCTTAGCCCCACCTTTGCTCCACGCCTGTGCCCACAGCCATTGGACCCTGATGCCCTCTCGGATCCTTTTCTTCTTTGTATTTAAACCCTGGTCACGCCTTTGTTCTCTGGGGCGTTTGGGCCCTCGTTCCCGTGGTGCTGAGGTGAATAAAACAGCACTGGAGTGCTGTACCAACTCAATCTGCCTGCCAGCTCTCTGGAGCTCAGCGACTGCGTATGTGAGTGTGTGAGGTGTGAGTGTGTGAGGTGTGAGTGTGTGAGTGTGTGAGGTGTGAGTGTGTGAGGTGTGAGTGTGTGAGGTGTGCCTGCCTCTGACTGCGTGTGTGAGTGTGTGAGGTGTGAGTGTGTGAGGTGTGAGTGTGTGAGGTGTGCCTGCCTCTGTGTGTGTGAGTGTGAGGTGTGAGTGTGTGAGGTGTGAGTGTGTGAGGTGTGCCTGCCTCTGTGTGTGTGAGTGTGAGGTGTGAGTGTGTGAGGTGTGAGTGTGTGAGGTGTGCCTGTGCAGGCTGCAGTGCCCTCCCCAGCTGGAGGTGCTTTTGGAAGGTAGCGTCCTTCCATACCACCGGACCACATGAGATTGTTCCAATTCTATTTTAGTTTTCAAGCTGTAGTAACAACTCTTTTTCAGAAAATCCTTACTTAATAAGATTACTTTTGTTATGTTGAGATTGGATACTCCAAATTACAGCTGTCTATAATGGAGTGACATCCAAAAATGAAGATTAAATGATACAGCCCCCAAATTTTTATAATCTACTTAATGTGTGTTTTAAAAAATACTCTGGAGCAGAGGTTTCCAGAATTCTCTTAGATTATGACTATTGTTTCCATCCCAAAGAAACCAATTCCTGTCTCAGAATCTTCATATAATTTCTCCAGGGACTAACAGCAAAAGGAATGGATGTAATCTATAAAACATAGATAATTGTAAAAATACTTTGTTGTCTTCATCACAGGAACGTTTTAAAGCACTTGGGTAGTCTGTCCTTCTACATTACCTGCTGTTGTTTTTAGCTATGGCATGCTCAGAAAAGCTTTAAGAAGTTTTAGTCTATTTCTGGCTCAGCAAAATGGTAAAATCCTCCAATGATTCTAAATGATGGAATTTTTTCCAGTCACTGAAGAAATTATTGCTGATACTTTGTGGTCCAACTAGGAACACACTGTCCTACAAAGATTAACTAGTAATCATTTCTTCATTTATTCAGTGGCAGTAGTCCCAGGTTTAAATACGTATCACACTGTTGATCCTAGCAATTATCGTTTGAACTAAATCTACACACAAAATCTCATTTATTCAGAGCTACATTAATGAGTCAATAAAGCTCTGATGAATCTGGCTCTGTGTTCCTATATACATTATCTTGAAATTTATGTTGCAGCCAGTGATTCAAAGAAGGTGGTTTTTTGGGTTGATTTGTCTCGTCTTTCATAAATTTCAAACTTTTCCATTGCAGAAATGTAAGATTCCTTAGGCTTGGGATTTTGATAATAATAACAAAGATTTTTATCATCTTTGGTGAACTTCAGATGTCACATATCTCTCTTATCTTTATATTACTGCATTGGATGTCAGTGAGTGTCAAGGGTAAGCAGATTATATCCAGTCATAATTTGTCCAGAAGAGGATTTATCCAATTTGTACATGCATGCAGCCGAAGCATTCATTCACATGAAGCATCCCATTATTATTCATTTGGCACTACTATAAAACTGGGTATATTCTCTATAGTTCTACTATAGAACTGGGTATCTTCACCTGCCCCAGTTCTATGAAATATTTTTCTTTATGTGACAACTTCTTTTTATGGTTTTAAATAAAGTGAGCATTTCTGCATTCCTAATCTTACAAAAGAAAAATTACCTGCTTCAGTATCCCTGATGTCACATATATAGTAACCACACATATGGCATGGAAATCTTGAGGCTTTATTTTAACATGATACATGCTTGATTCTATTAATTTATCTTGTAATTTCTGGGGTTTTAAAGGAGGATTTTCCTTTACAGCTGTGCTGGTTAGTCATGAACAGTATTTTTTTTTCAAGAAAAGAGGACATTCTTATTTATTCCATCAGCTTTGGGGGTTTAGGAAAAAGTAAAAATTATACAATAACATTTTATGAAAGGCTGACGAAGATTTGTGAAAAAGCCATAGCAGTTAGTAGGGCTGAACTTCACAGGCTTTCTTTTTATGAACACTATACTTCCACTTCATGATTTTTTTCTTTTAATGAGTTTTACTGACGAAAGACATATATAGTTGGGCATAGAACATGGTGCTTAGTTGAATGTGAACTGATTACAATTCTGCAAAGTGAAGTTTAGTCAGAGCACCATAGTTTTATTCCAATAGCTTTGCATAATTATGGGTTTTTTAAGTTTATGGGAAATAAGAAAATATTTCCAATTACTTTTTTTTTTTTAAACAAAGTAACTTACTAATTCAAATATAGTCCAGTATTTCTAGACCATAATTAATTCATAGTCAATTAGGGTGAATCTTCCTTGGGTGTAAAGTAGAGCCTTCTCATATCATGGTGTGGGGTCTGGCTGAGAAGCTCTGAACTGTGCAAAGTTAAGATCTGCCACGCTGCCACTGAACATTTTCAGTAACTTTAAGAATTTGATATTATTAGGTAGAATGACTGCATTCCCCATGTATTTGTGGCAGTTCCGTGTTCTTTAAGCACTCTCTCTTCCTAGTCTAACATCACATATTATCTTCCTAACAATGCCTCAGGTTTCAATGTCTAGTTTGTATAAAATAATGAGCTTTTGAGTTCAAAGAGTGTGTGGAATCTTTGTGATTTGTCAGCTGAGATGTATACATGGAATAGTATGAGCACTTTCAGAGCTGCTGTATATATGTTACTGTAGAATAAATACTGGTGAAGAATCTGAATTGCTGGCTTTCTTTCCCTCTAAATTTGACACACAGCTAAGCAAAAAAGACTTTTTCCTGTTTATCAAGTTTTTGTGAAGAATGCAACAAATCATTCTAATTTATTATAAAAATGAAAACTTTTCTTCAGATATGCTGAGAGTGCATCAGTTGGAAGAAAATATGGAACAAAATCAAAACGGCTTCTTAAAACTGAAATTTAAAAAATGAAATCAGTGTATATTTTCAGTTTTTAATTGAAAATCAAAACTTGTTTTTCTGGTATACTGCCGTTATTTCTTTATATAATTATATATTTTTGATTACATTAAAAATATATATTAATTATGAATATAATTATTTCTATTTTTGCCGTTGGAGTAGTTAATGAGAATACACATTCATTGCTGGGGAAAAAATGGCATAGAAAAAAGAATAAGAAAATGTGGTGGTGGGTTTGTTGTTTTGGGTTTTTTAAATAGCTCTCTGAGGGAGGAGCAGGGACTCTGCCACATTCACACATTCACCCCCTATCCCCAGGCCATGTGAGATGTGCCCACATTGCTTTGTACAGCTGCCTGACTACTGTGAAAGACTTTCTCCTTCTGACTCTGGCTGTGCTCACCCCTGCTGAGCCAGAAGAGACAAAGGAGTGAGTGTCTTGATATTGATCACCTGTTGTGACACTGCCAATGCAGAACTAGTGCCTTCCTTCCTGCAAAAGGAGGCCCTGGGACATTTAAAGCACCTGGCCCCATTTAAACACCTTAGCCTGGCTTCTTGCCAACAACATATTTCAAGCATTCCAATGTTGTTTCTGTGTTCAACTTTTAAAAAGCAGATCACAGTGACAAACTACCAACCTCTAAATTTGAACTACCCATTAATCTGCAATTAAGAAAAAAATCTTTAAAAGGGTAAGTAATTTGTAGGTATTTTTGTTTGTGCAACACTGACGTAAATTGTGCACTAGATAGTTACTTTATATTTGTTCTTTTAATGAAGATGGCTTTTCAATTCATGATACTTGCACTTTGCCTTAATTTTCATTTTTTCCCTAAACAAATTGTCTATTCCCTTGTTCACCTGCTGGATGATATAGCAGTGATTCTGTCTGTGATTTTGGAGTGTTCTTTGGCATCCCTAGTAAATATTAACAGAAGGACTGTTCTGCTAAGGTGTACTGTGTTGTCGTCTTAGCTTTATGTGCAGGGACATGGGGAGTGGGTGCAGCAGTCAGTCCAAAGCACTTCTCTGCTGTTCCTTCCTCCTCACACTTTTCCCTTGCTCCAGTGTGGGCCCTTCCCATGGGCTGCTGCTCCTGCCAGGAGAACCTGCTCCAGCAGGAGCTGTCCAGGGGCTGCTGTTCCTGCCAGGAATATCCAGCTGCTCTTGGGCGCGTTCTCCTGATTTGCAGTGTGGACACCTGCTCAGATGTGCTCCTCTCCAGTGGCTACTGGGAAACACTTAATCTGCTGTGGTCTCTTCCATGAGCCGCAGGATAATCTCTGATCCAGCACTGGGAGCAAACACTCCTGCTCCTCCTTTTTGAGCTTGGTGTTCACAGAGCTATTTCTTGCACTTGTTTTTAACTTGCTTCTCTCTCCTGGACAATATTTCTTAGATACATTTTCCTGGAGGTCCCACACTCATGGCAGCAGGGCTCAGCTGTGCCCTGTGTTGGGGCCAGTGGCTGGAATCACAGGACATACCACCTCTCCTACCACTGGTGGCTGGTGCAGATAGGGGAGATAAGCCAGGTGGGCAAGGCCCAGCAGGTATCATCTCCTGGTGCCAAAAGGGCTGCTAGCTTAACAGATGTGGAAAGAGATAAACAAACATAGGTAACCAAAAGGCCTGTTTATACACTATAAAAATACATCTGTTTAACACAAAGGCAGAAGTCTCTTACACCCTCCTTGAGAACGTGTGAGAAGATTTCTCCCCAAAGCTGGACACAGCTTTGAGGTTGCTTTCCCGGGAATTGAGAGAGAGGATTTTTTGATGTGTACTCCACCAAGATTGGATGGTAAGAAACATTGAATCATAAGTTATACTATTCCTTAGCTAGCTGTAAATTTAATGGTACCTTTAACTCCACGTGTATTATACTAGTATTCCCTTTTTGTCTTATCCTTGTGTAGTAATACTCTTTTTTAAGTCTTAGGTATGTTAGTTTTGTGTCTATTAATAAATAATTCATTTTATAATAGACCGAATCAGCCATTATTAAAGAACTTGCGAATAAGAGTGGATTTTGGAGTGCTGGCCACTTCAGTAATGTGACTGGCTGCTGCCAGAGGCCTGGGCAAAAAGCAAGAGCTGATTTAAACTTACATCATCCATGCATAACAATCACTGGGGCCATCCCTGCAGCCCCCACTGCCTGTGCTGGGGCACTTACACTCCTACAACCTCCCTCCTCCCTTCTGTATGGTCAAACTCCTGCTTTTTCTGGGCCTCAATGTTTCAAAGCTTCCTCAAGGAAGGTACAAGCAGGTATAGCCTATGCTACTTGATTCACAGCAAGTGTATTATTTTAATGTGAGTTTCAACTAAAAGAACACACTGAAATTAACATTTGATGTCTTGTTCTTTGATATCTGGCATTTTTCACAGGCAGACTATAATAAAGAAGTCAGTTATTGCTATTAGACATATTTTAAAAGAATTCTTTTCTGATGCATATCTCCACTCAGATTATTAAATTTAAATCAGTGCTGCTATCAGTTTGAATACTAATGATACATTCTGCCAGATGGAAGCCTTTAATAAATTTTCACTTTTCTCTAACAATCAGCTGTAAATCTTAAATAAGAGAATTTTTGTGTTATGCCAGCTTTAATGCCTTCTGTCCACACTGATTTCAATGTCATCAGTACCTGGGAGGCAGGTACTCTTTAATTAAATGCCATCCTTTCCCGTTTATTGAGATGCAAGGCAGTAGCACAGTCAAGGCTGTTCTTTTGCTGTATTCTGAGCTACCAGCCACATTCTTGCTATACTTGTGTACCTGAGACAGTCCTTCATTGTTTCAGTTGATGTATATATTCCTTATATTAAGGCTTTTGAGCTCTTTCCTGTTGTTTTATATGAGACACCAAGTACCACCAAGGGCTTGTGGAAGAGGAGGGAGAATGGGGTGTGAGAGCTGCCCAGTTACCAAGTAGAAATATTTTCCCCAGAAACAGAAATATTTCCTGCTGTTTTCAGGTGATTAGTGTGCTTTGGAAGGCATTGACACTGCAGCATGGGGGCAGCTCTTACAACCCAGCACCTCAGGTGCAGAATGAATGAAACTTAATAAATGTATATGTCTCTTTCATCAGTGCATCTGATGGCCTGTCTTCATCAGATAGTAATATTTTCCTCCAGAGTCATCTGCTATAGTCGCTTTTAGACTTCTGAATTTTTGCATGGGGGCAGTACAGCAGCTAAAATGTATGCATTTATGGGGAAAGGAACTTTATATATCTTAACTTTTTTTCTGCTATATTCTAGCTAGCTGGGAATGGCTTCTTTGGGGAAAAAGTGTCTATCACACTGCTAAAAGTAGAGGAAAAGGTAAGTTGGAACTCCTGGCTGTATTGGGGGGGAGAAGGGGGAAGAATAAACACTAGATAACAGAAGAGAAAATGAAATCACAGCATTCAAACTTTCTGTACCTTGGGGGAAAGAGAGAACTAAAATACTTATGTGAGTCAATAACTATTCCCAGTAGAATCCTTGGAAAAGCCTACAGGTAGAGCAAAATTTTCAGTTATTGAGTTATTTTCTCACCAGTCTGTTTCACTTATTGATTAGTTTTGTCATTAAACTTCAGAGCTGCACAGTTTAATCTGTTTCATCCATGCACCAGACTCTCCAAATAATTCCATTATCTAAATGATTATCTGAAGTGCCAATTACAAGAAAGTAATTAATAATATTGTAATGCAGAGAACAGGTTTTGTTGAGATTTGTGGTGTTGCTTTGTTCATTAGTTTTCTAGTTCTCTTTCAGCTTCAAAGTTAGTAAAAAAATTCTCACTGAAATGTCTCCATCATGAAACAAAAGATGTCAATTACAGAAAAGTACGGGCACCAACAAAACATTTCAAATCGTTTTAAGAAATTTTCTGACATAGTAATGGTAATTAGTGTATTTCAGTTTCAACAACTGTAATTAAACCTGACCTTTAAGTTAATTATGTCTTGACATTTATGATTTTAAACTAGCTTTCCCTGTGGTGATGATGTGTTATATACAGATGCTAATAAGTAGTTTCTGTAGTGAGAGCAAGCAGACTTCAGATGGGCCTCCACTGCAGTTCAGAAAACAGCATCATGCACATAGCTTCAATGCATTTGTGCTGTTTTATTTAATGCTGTTCCTGGATTTTGTAATGGCATCCTGACATTGCTTCTTATGCAACAAAACTCACTGACACAATTTTGAAAGGAGCATAATGAGCAGTAATACATGCTAGTATTGTTTCAATTTTCTATTTACATAAAACCATTAAGTCAGCATGGATATTAGAGGTAAATAAGTCCATCTCTTATAAAGGCTGCAGCATAGAAAAGACACAACCATGGGAGTTGAAAACAGGACATATGACAGAACAAGACTTCAGAACTGTTCTTGCTCATGTAGAAGAAAATCTAGCTAGGTTCGAGGTTAAGTAAAAGGGGAGATTCAATAGTTCTAGAAGAAACATAAATAATGGAACATGTAAGGAGAGGCACTTCTGAACAGGAGGACTTTGCAAAATGGCATAGCCAAGGTGTTTTTAATGAAGATAATAACAGTGTTGTTGATAAACTATTTTCATGACAATAAAACCCCCACTAGTGTATTATAGAGATCCATCTTAAGAAAGATCAGTAGACCTCAGGAAAGATCTTGGCCATTTTAGAAGTCCAAGGGGGCCTTGATGTTCTTTTGGAGAGGTTGGTACCTTTGTCTCCAAATACACTTGTTTCATATGTGATGAACACTAGATTTGACAGCCCTAGTGCTAATACTGTGCTTTCAGAACTGAACTCTCAGTTTGATCAAAAAAGCCCTAGCTGCCCCTCTTTAAAAGTGCAAAATTTATGTAGTTTCCTTCTTGATCCATACATTAATCTGCTTTGTATGCATCATATGTTGAGAAATATCTACTGCCTGCTTTCAGGCTTCATAACCTCAGATCCATATGGAACTATTTGTATATTAAAACTACATATATACACATACACACGCACCCACACCTATCATCCAACTATCCGTCTATCTATCTATCTATCTATCTATCTATCTAATCTATCTATCTATCTATCTATCTATCAATCTATCTATCTATCTATCTATCTATCTATCTATCTATCTATCTATCTATCTATCTATCTTTGTTTCAAGTGAGATCAAACCAAAATTCAAAATGATCTGTGTTTACATGGAAAGCCAAGTTGGCTAAATAATACAGCCATACCATTTTCTAGTTTTGATGGTTCTAAGATCTCAAAATACATGTCTGATTAGCACAGGCTGCCCAAAACCATTTCACTGAAGCCCACAACCAGTACTGTGCATGTATTTATGGGGAAATCAGAAATCTCACCCTATTACCCATTTATTTTCTTTCCTATGCTGACAATTCCTCTAAAAGTTTTCTTAAGCTGTTTGCTTATTTGGATGAGTTATAATTTATTTTCCGTTTTGTTTCTTCACAAAATTTTGTCATGTTTTTTATGGTGGGTCACGTATGATAAGGAAAGGGTCAACAGAAAGTTTTACACACTGAAAGGGCTAGTTTTGCTAAGGATATCTGAGGCTGCCTGACCTGTTCATTGACTGTGTTTTCTAATTGGGTTGTCATTGCTATCCAACTAGCAGTGTAATGTTGCTAAATGCTAGCTTGGTGAGAACATGAAAATCAATCTGCCAGTAAAGGGCATAGCAAGCACCGTACCTTTAGAGTATTGTGTGTTTGGCTTTGGCATTCTAAAGAAGCATTTCTGTTTCTGCTACTCTGAATGGATGCTGTAATCTATTTCCAAACTGAGTGACTCAGAGCTTCAGACACTGTCTTTTAAATGACTTCTTGCATTGCATTAAGAAGTGTTTTTTGATGTAAGAAAACCTGCAGAATACATATGTTTAAGAGGTATGTTACAAAACAATGCCATGCTTCTTGAGTTGTGGTGCAAAGAATAGTTGTGCAGTGCACCCTGACATTTTTGGCCATAATTACTGTAGTTTTTCTTTCTGGAATAAAGCTTTAGACAACATGGCATCCACCAGAACTAATAGAACACATGAAAAAACAAGTAACAATGTGAAATAAGTAGAGAAGCAGCAGCTCATTTTTTCCTGCATAAGTTTCCTCCTAGCTATGCTGTTTTTGGCATTTTAGAAAAATAAAACAATTGATCTGATCTGAAAACTGCATGAAAAGCAAGAATGCTTTCATCAAAGTGAAAATGAAAAAAAATAAGCCCTTGAATTTCTTATACTTAAGTTTGTCAGGTATAAAGGAAGTGAGCCAAACATTTACTTGGATTGGAACTTGATTATGGTAGTGACTTGGAACTTAGCCTGGAGAAAGTACTAAGCCACCCCATCTCCATTGTTCTGTTTATCATATGGATTTCTTTTCCTTTGCATCTTATGCCCTGATGGTAGAAGGTGTTTGCTCTTTTACCTCTCTGTTCTTCAGCTAGTAAATATCAAAAGCACAGTTTAATCAGATAAAAATAGTTTTATTGGAATATTTGTACCATTCATTTCAGATTTAAGACCTGAATTATCTTTAACATATTGATATCAATTCAAGATGTAAAAAATACAGAAATATCTCCATATTTTTTTTACCAGAAATATATTGTAGAATACTAAAAATACCTCAAGAGATAGAGGTTGGGTTTTGGCACAGAAGGTATTCAATCATATGCATAGTGTACTGTGTAACATATACCTCTTTGGAAAATGATCCAAAGGCCATGAAGTCACTGAAGCTCCAATGTCTTTTTAATTGGTTTTAAATATTTGCTCTAAACAGTTGGGAAAGAAGCAAATGAGAGAGAATATGACCAAAGTCATTAGAATAGCAGGTTGTAAATTGTGGATAAACAAGGAAGAGTTGTTTTCTTAAAAAAAGATAAACTCCAGGAAGTATCATGCAAGATTAAAGAGTGGCAGTACAAGGCAAGCAAAAGGTGACATTTCTTTGTGAAGCATGTAAGTAACATGAGGGATTTCAATGCCACGGGAAGTTTGGGGTGCCAGATGTCTACAGAAGTACCAAAATCAATTTAACAAATGCTTGCAGTGGGGGAGCAGAGCTAATGAGCACACAGTCATAATGCCAAGCTCAGGATGTCCATGATTTGTGCATTTCTGGAAGCAGTACTCCCCAGAAATAGCACTGTGCATCTCCACTGCTCTGCTTTTCACTGCATGCCTGCTGTTAGCCACAGCCAGTAATGGGTGGCCTGACAAAGCAGACCTTTGGCATGACCCACTAGATCTGCTTATGAGTTCTTAAGTGGCTCTGTGAGTGTCACAACTGGTGAGTCTGTTTTTCCATAGCTGTGCAATACATATTTGATTCTGGTGAATGAAAGATGTGAGCTCTGACTGATGTTCTCATCTCAGATTTGAGCAGTAAATACCGTGCCTATCTCTTCTTTTATAATGTCTCAAAAGAACTGGGCATGTACTGCAGGTTTTATTCTCAGGGAAGTAGTATCTTCAACACACTTATTTTCATGAAGCAGGGTAGTTATTTATTATCTCTGAGCTCGATCCCATTTTGAGAGAATGTAAATATAATTAACTTGGACAGAGTGATCTGAAATTTTGATGGTACAAACATACATGGAGATATGATTTGAGAGATTTGATCATATAAGCCTTGTTTAATTGAGAAAGGAGGCTGAAAACAAGATGTCTATTTCTCTGTAACAAGCATCATAAAATACAGGACAAGATGCAGTTTAATATTAACATAAGGACTGTACACTCACAATGTTATAAAACAAACAATTAGACAAGGTCCACACCCTAAAANTTCTTCCAGCAGTGCACTGTGTGGAGGATTATCTTCTGATAAGAACTAGGCAGCTGGGATTTTCCTTATTCTTATGACTTTTTTTATTATGAGATATTGCTCTGAATACTATGCCCTATATTCTTAGGTTCATCTGCCTTTCATTGGAAAATTCCTGTTAAATCCTGGGTTCAGTTGATTGTACAAAGGGGGCATCTTTTCCTTCATGTGTATTAGGCCTACAAGACTTTGACACAAAATTGTAAGGTGACACATGGTCCTTCAGACATGGAGGAAATGTACAGCTGCCATTAAGAGTGTGGGTCCATATCAAGAAGGAACTTTTCCCAAGGATATCGATGCAATGCCTAACATGTAAGAGAACTGTGGAACCTGTACTTTCAAAATAGTAGGGCAGACTTCAAAGATACATCAAAATGTGTGCTCTGTAGTTTGACATCTTAACAATGGCTTGACATGACTGCAATTTTTATGAGTGACCAAAAGCAATAAAGAATTGCACCACAAATTCTTAGACCTGAAGACATTTAGCTGAACTGAAGTTTTATAGCAAGTTTCCGATGGGGGAAAAAAAAAGATATTAATACTTCAGTTATATTTGTATTAGACTAATACCAATTTGTCATTTTATCTTTATTTGATGATTTATTTATGAGGATGATTTAATTTCAAGACCTATACTATTTTCTGAGCTGTTATCATTTGAAATGCTTCTATACCTCATGCTGTTAAGCCTTTGAACATACACACAATATACTTCTCTTACATCTAGCTTTCTTACATTATAGGAGAAAGCAAACATTTTTAATTTATCAAAGAATGTCTTTCATTTCTTGCCTGCATTTTGTTTCCTTTATAAATAATTTTTATTTACAGTTTTAAAAATATAAACAAATCCTCCATGACATTCTTTCTGATCATTAGCATTCACAATCTCTCAGATCAAAAGTTTTTCTGGGTTTCTTTGTGAACATGAAAAGTCCTAATCCACATACTCAAGAAACTTGCATTAGAAATCTTTTTCTTCCATTATTCCTGGTTTGTCTCAATGAATCTGAAAGGTAAGTGATGACTAATATAGTTCTGTTCAGATATCCCTTGAATTAATGGATACTACACTGTTTAAAAGAGGTTGAATATGAGTGGAAACACATGTCGATGGATTTTCCTTAAAATTTTTGAAATTCCATTGCTTATCTTGATACTATTAATGTTGTTGATGCCACATTTTTTTCTTTTTCAGAAAAATGCAATACAGTTATTGTAATGATAATTGGTTACAAAATAAGTGGGGTACTTCAGGGCACTGACTTACTATTCTGCTTGAAGGTTGCTCACATTTTCAAGATTAGAAGCAGAACAAAATTTAGTACAACGAAAGCAAATGGCTGCAAAAGATGTCTCCATTAATAGGTAGCTAGTGAATAAATATAATTTTATGGAAAATGTGGAAAGAATAAGAATGCCTGTTCTTTCTCTTTGTCCTATATTTTGTACCTTCAGAATGAATTTTCCCCCAAATTCACAGCATTGTGAAAAAAGCTGTTTCTTATTGCTGTTGTGTCCTCATTATCTCTGCCATTTCCTCAAAGCCAATTCAGAAATTCCCTTCATTTCATCCTGCTTATATCCCTACTGTCCCTGGCCCATCATACCTCAAAATTTCACGTCCTTCCTATTTCAGAGAATTCCCTGTGTAACTCTTTTCACCTGGTGAACTCTGAAATTTTCCCCTTTGTCAAACAAAGATGCCTCATTTTTATTTTTATTTCATGAACGTATTGTCAAATTTAAGTAATGCAGATCTTGTGCTCTCCCATGGCAGTGCACTGGCTAGCTTTGCTGAGTGTGTAATTCTTGAGTAAGAGGGAGGTGAGACCACTTCGCTGCCTGTGTGTTCAAAGGA
>VZTN01010875.1:28355-53565 GCA_013400515.1 Erpornis zantholeuca | reverse complement strand
CTGAAACTTATGCATAAAATTAATCTTTTTTTCAGCTGTATTATAAACCATTGCACTTTTTTCTTGCTCTACTATATCAGGTTTATAAAGCCACAAGAAAACACCAGAGCTGTAAGTAACCTGTTAAGCAGGGTTCACTTTTATACAATGTTTTAATAAAACATTCATATGATCATTTTAATAAAAGTTCAGGAAAGTGACTTGCATTTCTGAACACTTCAGAAAAATTGACAAGTATTTTTGATAGCCAGCTCTTAGAATGCAAAACAAACCACCATGTTCACAATCCAGATCATCACAGAAAGTTGAAAATACATGTGACTTCATCTGTCAAGCTTTGGTAAGGCCAATTCCTTTTCATGGCAGCATTCAAAAGACTTTTTATATAGCCTATTGTTTTCTGGTTGCCTGTGGGTGGATTTGTTTCTGAATACTTCAAAGATCTTAGGAAATATTCGTGACCATCTTTTTAATACAGAAAGACTTCTTTTCACTGACTCGTCCCAGTCCATAGAATTATTCCATACAAAACTTATCCATATTGTATATAAATATGCCTGTATCTGTAGGACAAGGGTGACAAAACAAAAAACTTCCAATGGTTCATATTCTAATTCTTATTTAAAATACTGTAGAAAATTATTGGCAGTTAAACCTCTGTAGTGTCATCTAGCTGCAAAGTAAAGTAGAGGCTATTTTATAACAGTAACCAAAGTCAATATGTTTTTGGCTAGATCTTGAAAATATTTTATATTTGTATTATTTTCAAGAGCTATTAATTTAGCTTGCTTGAATACAGTTCTTTATCCACCACAGGAATTTCCTCTTTTCTCCTGCAAGGTAATTTTTGGTCTCCTGTGCTTTTGTGTTTTTTTTCTAATATTCATAATTTGGTGGCTCACACAAAGAAATTATTTGAGCACATCTGTATTCACAGGAGCAGCTGAATGGAAAATTTTATTTCCTGTTTTCATTTTTTCCAGGTAATTTATGCTTGAAGGAATTTTCCCTATTGACTTTGAAATGAAGGTGCCTTCTTTCAAGGTGGTATCAAAGATTAAATGGTTTCATTTTTCCATTAGCAAATACTTTGTAACACAGCTTTGAAATTATTGTTCATCAGTTGACACAGTCTAAGTAAAGCCCATTTCAACATATTTTGGTCTATGTGAGCTACCTTTCTTTTAGGGTTCTCATGCCATTCATCCTTTTGCTTTTAATGATAATAGAATTTGAAACATTATTTCAGGTCTTTTTCTTTTTCTGAATAGTACTTACAGCTAAGAGTTCATTGTTAAAAGATAGTAAAGGTGAATTTTTTTCCTTCACTCTTCCTTTCTTTAGGCACTGGCCCACTGTTAGTCACAAGTTACACAAGCACAGTTTTTGGCAGCTAAGCTACTTGGAGACAACTTAAAGTTGAGAGCCTTGTTACCATAACAGGAACAGTGTTATGATAAAAATTTATAATTATGCATAGGATTTAGGAATTAATTAGGAAATTTATAATTACATATTGGAATACAAAGAATTATGTCCACTGCTATGATGTCATTGGTGCCAGAAAAATAAAAACATAAATAGCTGAAGGTGTAGAAAACTATGGCTATGGACTCTGGTACTAAGCAATTCCTTAAGTGTACCTCAAACCTGGAGCAAAATAGTGGTCTAGGCTCAAAGCTGTAGCAACTGTGTGAAAAAAACAAGGAATTTATTTTCTTATCATTGGTGGAATTGAGCTGTTCCAATGACTTTCCCCTCATTTATTCCAGCAGTTTTCTTTTTCTTAAACTAAAAATTAACAAGTTTTTGGACATCTCTTCTGAACCACAGAGGTGCATAAAGGGTCATTTTTATAATTGCAGGACATACTTATATGTGATTGAACAGCAGAAGTATAGATCACCTTGTGCAGTTTCCGACACTTAATCTTTTTTGGACCTTCTAAAGATTCATAAGAAATAGCCCATGGATTTTCTAGATTAGTTAGCAACAATTTGAAAACTACAGGACTGTATGAACCTTTAAAATGCCCTCCATGTCTACTGTTTTATAACTCTATATTTAATGTTCCCCTAAGTTAGTTTCACTGGAAGATGTTATAGAAAAAAATGTGACTGCCTGCAAATCAAAACTGGTTTTGCATTATGTGACAGGTTTTATATAGTAATGTCTAAGAATAAACTGTAGATTACTCCACATAACTTAAAATAATACACCATGAAGTCTGGGCTTAGACATATAACCTACACAGTATGGGCTATTGGTAGACAGTGTCAAAATAACAAATATATATTGTCAGCCTGCAGGGTGAAGTAGTAAGGTAGGTAATATCATTTCCTTGCAGGAAGAGTACCAAAGAATCACTGATTGACACCTACAGATATTTTTTTTAACAGACTTTGGAGATCAAGAATACCTGTAATGTGAGAATTGTGTTAGCTGGACTGGAAATTTACAGACATTTAAAAACACAACTGAAGACAAACAGTTGAACACAAGAAGTGTTACTATAATGTGGAGTGCCAGAAGCTGCCACACACATGATTTATAGTCAGTATGAGGCACAACATCAGTATTGCCATATGAAGGTGCCCAGATGCCTTATGAAATGGCTACCAAAAAAGCACACAATAAGGAGAAACAAAGGCTGTACTCTGTGCCACTCATTTCTATTGGGCTTTATCTTTCTCTCCCTTTTATTATTATGACCTTTTTAAAAACTTTTTTTTCAATTGTTAAAATGTTCTCATCTCAATCCATGAATTTCACTTTTTTTTTTTTGCCTGATTCTTCATCTTGGCCCACCAGAGTGGGGAATAAGCAAGCACGGCAGCTGCAGGGTACTTAGTTGCCAGTTGGGGTTAAGCCACAACAGTGCTTCAGTTTCCAAGATGCAGGAAAAAAGTCTCTGGGTAATGGCAATAGCACATCTGTTGCCATATATCCTTATAGCAATCCATAAAAATAATACACTTTGCCTTTTGCAAGGGGCTGTTGTTCCCCAATATTGCAGAAATTCATTAAATATTTCTATGATTACTATATATTACACAAATCATACCTACACAGACCATTATATAGTTCCTTCCACCAAAGAAACTCTGATGAGGGACTAACATTTTATTCTGCAGTTCTAATACATAGATTGGCAAAATACTGTTAAAAACTCAGTAATTACTATTTGTAGAAAATAAGCTCTGATTTCTTATGACTTCTCCGAACAAAAAAAACATTTGAACAATTTTATGACCAAATTATGTGTGAAACTCATTGCAAGCATCAACCTACGTGAAATCCCAGGCACCATATCTATGTGTATATATAAATGTTTACATATACATGCATACATATAAACATTGCTGACAAAACTATGTGTATATACATATTATTCATGTGTACCTCATATATCCATTTTTACACCGATATTCTTAATTTTTTTGATTTGTCAGTTTAATAAGAAACAATAAAGGAATTAAATTATTTGTATCTGAAATTTCTAACTTCTTTCTCTATGCCATGCAATTTACAGACATTGATTCCACTATGTCTGTGGCTCCCAGAATATTTTCTATTTACTGCAAAATAGACATCCTTATAATTTTTTTAAAAATCAAGGTCAAGCACAAGTTGGAATCTATCGAGTTCTAAGACAGCTATACTTGCATGGTGGCAACTTAGAGAATCCTTACTCACTTCAGTAGTTGACGAAACATCATATACCATGGAGAGTAATATGGAAAGTAAGAGTAATATCTCTAAGAAAGAGTCATAGAAAGCATCTTAAATTTCATAGGTTAGGACATTTGAGGAGTAATGGAGAACAGGGAATGGCAGGAAGATGGAATTTTATCACTGAGTTAAGCAAAACACGATGGAATTCTTATTTTCTTGGGACTCATCTCTTATCTCTCCAGGTCTGTGCTCTGCTATGCTTCATACTGTGTCTGCTTCTCAAGACCTCTGCTATCATACAAGACATATATTTCTCTGGGCTGCATCAATATTTTACAGTCATAAATATCCAATTTTATATAAAATAACTACTTTATCTTTACAAAACTATGGTTGGACCACAGAAAGAGAAATAATATTAAAATTAATTAGCTGTGGACTTTGTCAATTAGAGAAATTGCTTTCACAGAGAAATCAAGTAAAACAAAGCTACAGAAAGGTCAAGAAAAGTTCAGACAGGACAAGTCTGACAAGTCTCAGTCCTGAGGTTCTCAAATATCAGTAAAAATTTATGGTCTGTTTCTAGGAATGGCAATATGGCCCTAGATTCTGCAACACAGAATTTTGTTCTACTCTCTGTTTGTTTATTTCTGTTTCTACACATTTGCCAAGTCTGTTTTATCTGATCCTTTTTCTCATGAATCATAGATTGAGTAGGGGTAGCAATTTGCAGAAAGAATGTCATAGTGTATAAATATTTGTTTTTATCAACAAAGCTTATGGGTGTAACAATGTCAATCCAACATTCATTATGTTTGGTAGCACACTTTTAAAGCTATGTGCCATATGTTCCCTTCCATTAAAAGACAGGGAAATTCCACTAATCCAATGCAAATCAGAGTAGGGTATAATCACAGCAGCCTGCAAAAGGAAGCAAGTGACACCAGGTGAGAAGTGATTGCCATGAATAGGTTGCATCTGTACTAGTATTCATCCCATGGTAATAGCTCCTGGTGGATTGTCTAAAGAAGAAAATGTGAATAGCTGGAGAACGAAAAAGGCATAAAATAACCTTAGGAGGCCAAAGTCTGTTATGCTAGTTTTACTGCCAGCATTGGAAAGACAGGGAAGGGTAGAAATTCAGAGCTTTTTCAGAGGTTAAGCAAACAATATAGGAGTTTCTTTTGTTTATTTCCGTTCAACTCATTTCTCGAATACTTCTCCTGCTATGGAATCCTTCAGCTGTTGATCTAAAGTGGGATTCCAAGAGGATTTCTCCACAACAGTTCTTAGTCTGGTGTCAAATTATACAAAACTTCAATTTGACTTTTAAGTACAGAAATTTGCATGTGCTTACACTGAAATTTTCTTGAAACCAATAAAATATATTTTTCGTGTAAAAAACACTTTATTAGAAGTTTGAAATGCTAACTTGATACACTAGATACTTAGAGGGTATTCCTAATATGCAATCTTAGTATATTTACTTTAGTTTCATTTTTTTCTTATGTAGTTTTTATAGCCATTGAGAAGGTCATTCCTCTCTACCATGTTTTCTATTTCCATTTTGCAGACATACCTTATCTCATTTTTATCTTTTCTAGACTCAACAAATGAAATTCTTCCTTTGATTCTTGTAAATCCAAGTTTCTTTTCTTGCTGTCTACACTACTGCAGGCTATTGTTTTGTTATTGCATTTGTAATATCTTAAATTAAATGGCATTCTAGAAAAAGTACCATTTGCACTTAATATCTTCCTTCTATCTTATATAAGATTGCTTCTCTCCAAAATGCTTATTATTGTGAAGAATATGTGTAGTTTCACCGGAAAACCTGCTCAGTTAATATGGTTTAAACCAAATTTACAGTTCTGTCTGTTCCTAAGTGTTGAAAGACAAGCTTATGGGGAAGCAGGCCAGCCTTGCTGAACAGAAATTTAACTGGAACTCAGGTTGAAAAATAGGAGAGTTTATGACCTATGAAAGAAGAGGCAGGATGACTCAGGAACTCAGGAGAACTTACAAGGATGTTTTGAGATTGAGCAGGGAAAAAATTACAAGGGTAAAAACCCAACTAGAATTTAATCTGACTCCTGCTATAAAAGACAATAAAAATGCTACTGTAAATACCATTCACAACAAAAAGCAGGGCTCAGGACAATCTCCATGCTTTATGGGATGGGGAGGAAACATCATGACAGATGAGGAAAAGGCTGAGATACTCAATGCCTTCTTTGCCTCAGACTTTAACACTAAGACCAGCTTTCATCAAGGTAGCCAGCACTACGAGCTGGAAGACAGGGACAGGGAGCAGGATGAAGTCCCCATAATCTAGGAGGGAGAGCTCAGTGACCTACTACACCACTTAGACATACACGAGTCCATAGGGACAGATGGGATGCAGCAAGGGCACTAAGGAGCTGGTGCACACGCTCAGAGTCACTTTCAATGGCCAGAAGGAGAATGAAGGGGCTGTCAGCATCATCCTCAGTGCTGGGGAAGGCCATGGAGCAGAACCCCTCGAATGTCATCACATAAAACATGAAGGACAACCAGGGCACCCAGCCCAGCTGGCAGGGGTGTGTGAAAGGCAGGCTCTCCCTGACCAACCTGATCAACTTCTATGACAAAGTGACCCACTTAGCAGACAAGGGAAAGGCTGTAGATGTTGTCTACCTGGACTTTGGTAATGCCTTTGACACTGTTTCCCATAGCATTCTCCTGGAGAAACTGGCTGGTCATGGCTTAGACAGGTACATTGACTAAAAGATTGGATGTCCAGGTACAGAAAGTGGTGGTGAATGGAGTTAAATCCAGTTGGTGGCCAGTTGCTACTGGTGTTCCCCAGGGATCAGTATTGGGTCCAGTCATGTGTAATATATTTATCAATGGTGGCTTGAGTGTACCCTGAGAGTTGGCAGGTGACACCAATTGGGTGGAATTGTTGATCTGCTGGAGGGTCAGAAGGTTCTAC
Source organism: Erpornis zantholeuca (assembly GCA_013400515.1). Classification (NCBI taxonomy): domain Eukaryota; kingdom Metazoa; phylum Chordata; class Aves; order Passeriformes; family Timaliidae; genus Erpornis; species Erpornis zantholeuca. The sequence continues at coordinate 46,916 of VZTN01010875.1, read as the reverse complement.
ACAAGGATCTGGACAGGCTGGGTCAGTGGGCTGAGGCCAAGTGCATGAGCTTCAATACAGCAAAGTGCCAGTCCTGCATTTTGGTCACAAAAACTCCAGGCATCTCTACAGGCAGAGTGGTTGGAAAGCTGATCAGTGGAAAAGGTACTGGCTGTCAGATGGCTGAACCTGAGCAGAGGCCATAATGACCCCAAGATACTCTGACAGCACCAGAACATGTTCTCCACGCTGCTTTGTTTTCCATCCTCTCTCTTGACACTACTAAACATTTTTCTGCTTCTGTTTTTGAACAGAAATTCTTTTTGAATTTTCTTAGCTGATTCCTTCATTATTTATAAAGTCCCCTAATAACCCCTTGTTAGTGTATCCTTGTGTCGTAGTAATTTATAGCTTCTTTTTTAGCATATTCACTTTTGGCAAACAGCATAAGAACAGAATGCTTTGGCTGTAGCATACAAACGCAATGTGTAGATTTGCATTCCCATTGTACCATCTACTGTTTTCCAAGGCCACTTTACCAAGGAGGGGGGATGTGCCAGCAGCATGAACAGTATGACCTGCTGTTCCATAGGTGGCTCGTGGCCATTTTCAGGCCTGTTTTTCTTCAACTCATACTTTTCATTTTATTTCTCTTGAAATACTGCTTTGTTTTGTTTTGTTTTGTTTTGTTTTGTTTTGTTTTGTTTTGTTTTGTTTTGTTTTGTTTTGTACCAGCCTTTTAGTTTGTCAAGATCATTGTACATTTTGATCCTGCCCTGCATCTTGCCTTGATAAATAAAGTGACACGGCTGGCACATAGTGTCATCCACAAATTTTATACAGAGGCTCCAAAGTACCCTCTCTTAAATGCCCAATGCACTGTATCAGGAAATGTTGGAAAAGAAACAATTTTTCAACCAAATGTATATCATTCTCCAATCAGCTTTACTTCTAGCTCTTGTTTCCATCATTTTAGGATGTTAATTATCAATTAACAAATAATTTTCTGTTGCATCTGTGCAGTTTTTCAAAGAACTCTTTTATTTAATGTATCGCTTTAATATTTAAAATTCGCTTCAATGCTATTTTTGCAAACAATGTATAAAAGAATTTTTACTGAAATAACTGACTGATTATAAAATGCATATTTTGTTTGGCCTCTAACTTTACCAGTGTATGAATTAGATCAGTCTTTTTCACTAGCAGAAGATCTCATTACTTCTCTAATATTTTTCCATAAATTGGTATGTGCAACTGATGCTGATATGAAAGTAGAGATTGACTCTCATTAAAGCTCTTGCTAAGAAATATTGGAAGAGTTTAATAATTTTCATTTAGGTTCCCTGAATAACAAAATCTCTCCAGATCATATTTCTCTTAAATATTTCAAACTCTGAGAAGTGAACCTGCTGTAATTTTTTGCCCTAATTAGAAGTTGAGGGATATTTTAGTGTGTTTGTGGTTCAGATAATTTTTTAGCTACAAAATGGAATTAATTTTTCTTTCTTGCTTACATGTATGTGGAAAGCTATAAAATACTTGAGTAAATATAAAAGGGTTACTGATACTATAAAATTAGCATAGGTATTGTGTTATCATTCAAACTATAATTTGTTATTCTGATGTTCAAATTCCATAATAAGAATGGAGCTGAAAAATAAATCGAAGCTTTTACTAATCATCTGTTACCTACATTATGAACGAGATATAAATCCTCATAATGTTTTTTAAAATAAGACTTTTCAAACATACATAAATAAAAAATAATAACTTATTATAATGTATTTCACTTGTAGCTGAATGTAGTACAGAAAAAAAGAGAAGAAGACATAGCCAATCACACATAGCCAATCACCTAAGACTAGAAAAATTATAGTCCAAAATTGGGATAGCAATTTCCTGTATCAAACTAAATACTGATTTATATAATCACACCTTCATATCTCTAACTGGCATTTCATTTGCTTCAGTGGAATATGGATACAATTACTATGCATATAATAGTATAAATAATAGATTGGGCTACTTTGACAAAAAATGCTGTGTATAATTTAATATTTAAGTTTATCTATCTTTGCAATCATAGGTCTATATTTATATACTTTATAATTGTTTCTTTGTATAACTTTCATTCTTAAATATCAGGTACAGTATTGAGAAGAATAACACAAAAGAAGAAAAGAAAACCAAGTTTGCATTAGAAGTCATGTAAGAACAAGAGGTGAATGATAAGTTATTATATCCTGTGAATTATTCTAGATAAGTAGTAAAAATTTGTAAGGAAATTTCCCATTAAAAGCATTTATTATCTGAGATTTTGAGAAACCAGATGATGTTAAAAAACATTTTTAGTTTAACTTAATTTCTTATTTATTCTGATATTTTAAGTATTGGTGCAAACTACTTATCTCCAAGAAATTTCAACCTGCAAAATGATTGTATTTTGAGTTGTGATTTGCACTTAACATATAGAATACATTATATTCAAAGCAAGTTTAGTGAGTTGAACTAAAATTGTGTAAGGGCAGAAAGAGTCAGAAATATTGCCACTGAATGAATATGAGAGTCATCCACCGAGACACTTCATTTGTGTAAGAGAGTTTACAGCCACCATTCAGTATATAAACTGGGGGAGTTACCACCCACCCCTAAGGTATATAAGGCAATATATACCCCTGAGGTGGGGTAACTGTGGTTCAGGGATGGGTTTGGCATTGGTCAGCAAGTGGTGAACAACTGCATTGTGCATCTCTTGTTGTTCTTGGGTTTTGTCTTTCTCTCACTTTCTTCTTCTTTTTCTTCTTCTTCTTCTCCTCCTCCTCTTTTAATTTGTTCCAATTATGATCTCAATCCAGAAGTTTTACTTTTTATTCTCCTCCCAATCCCACTGGGGTGCTAGGTAAGGGAGCAAGCAGATGCATGCTGCTAAATTGCCAGCTGACCTTAAACCACAACAGGAACCTACTTTCTAAAGTACCCAAATACTTAAATCACTCCACTCAAAATTTCTTTTGACATTTCCTGTCAATTTGGAAAAGGAAATTGATTTATCATCTTTTCCCATTTGACACATTTTACTTTTGGACTGTAAAAAAAAAAAAAGAGAATCTCTACTTGCTTTTGTGTTCAACTAACCATGCCCACCAAATTGCTTGACATTTATCTCCTTCTGGTATTTCTTGCAGGAGAAAAATTAGATTCTTGGAAAGCAGTTGTTTTAAGAAATAACACACATTGTTTCGGAGAGTGACATAAGGAGGTGCAGAAAAGGCATAAGTTTGGGAATGTTGTTTAGGCCATACTACAATAAAATAAGACTATCTTGTTTTGTAAATAAACCTAAAGCAATAAAAAATAATAGGTACTTCAAAAGATAAATGGTGCTTGCAATTGAATGTTGGAGTTGTGTTAAGAACATCAGATTGACATTAAGATCATTGTTTTGAAAGTGCCTCTTATTGTATTGTAAATGAGAATAAGAAAATTCTATCCTCCTTTCAAAAATGAAGAATTTTTCCTAAACTTGGTGAGTTAAGACTTGAGTGTGTCACCAGCATTGGTGAGAATACATGGAATATACAGAATACTGGAAATACATTATTTTCACTAGTTCAGATTATATTGTTCTCATCAAACTTAAAGTTACTGTAAAGAGATAACATTATTTCCTCTTTCAGAGGAAGCTTGAAAAACCCTTCAAACTTTCTCCCTTTCCCTTAATTTGGTTTTACATATGCTTAACAGACAGCATATGAAGCAGAAAGCAAGAGACTGAAGAAAAATCAGGGAACAGCAATTTTCTTTCCGTTTCAATGAGAAATGTCGAGAATATTTCCTGCATTTTTTTTCATGTTGAAATACATACTAAATCATTAATTGTACATTCTTGTTTCTTTATGGCAAATTACCCAATGATGTAACAGACTGCAAATTGCACTATGTATTTGCAACACATACCAAATGTTACTAAACTGAGAATTAGATTGAGAACAATAAACTGAGATGTGGGTCATTGCAGAGAGATAAACTGTGAGAACTCAACCTCTGATTTCCCATTTACCCCATAAAATAATGTTTAAAAATTGGCTGAATATATTTATCTGAAACAAAATTTCTAACGTGTAAGAAAGAGGGTGGGAGAAAAAATAAAATTAATTATTGACTGCACTTTGAAAATTAGCCCAAAGTTTGGTATTGAGCAGGTTTTGGATTAACCTTTCAGGGACCCTCCCAGTCATGTTGGATTACTGCAATAGCCTTCAAATTATAACAAGCAATTGCCAGTCAAACATTTTCAGTGGCCTGGGATTTGGTTGGGGTTTTTTTGTTTAATCTTAAGTAGGAATAGAGTAATCAACATCTGAACATATTAGCCATTTTTTGTGAACTGTTTCAAGAACATCTATGTCGCACTGATAATCCTCATATGAATATATATAATGAAAACAACAAGGGATTTTGCAAATAGGTTTCATATTAGACTTTTTGGACTATATTGAATGTTAACTAATTTTATGTCTCACCATAGTACTCTGGTAGGACTTGAGTGACCTAAGGTTGTATTTAAATTGTTCCTTGTGCTATGGGCACTGTTCTGTCAGGTGATTATAATTTTTTTTCTTGTAAAACCTTGGCAACATTTAGCAAATGTTAAGCATCTGGAGAGGAAGTAGAAAAAAATTAATGCAGGATAAATTTGGCATACCACTGCAGAATAATTTCCCAGAAAGAGCACCTGGAGAAAAATTCTCTTGTCAAGGTACTTACTTTCCTGCTTCCCCTCATACACCTGAAAATTTGTTTCCTTGGCATCTTGAAAAGCTTGAAGTACTGTTAAATACTTTTTTGTTCTTCACATCTCTTCATTCATTCTTTTCCAACTGCTCTGAAGTGTATGATGTGGTTTGCAGTGCCCTTGTTAAAATTTATACTAAATTGCAAAATTTACACATCTGTTCATAGGTACTCAATGTAGTATTTTTCTCCTATTCATCTGTCAGTCCACCACATCGCATATGTGATTGTATATCTCCCTTTTATACAGAGTCTCTTTGAATAAATACTCATTTATTAAAACTGATAATTCAGAGGTTTCACATTGGATGTGCAGGTTTAACAGATTAAATTACTGTAATCTGGATGCACTTATGGGAGAAGAGTATTAAGAGGTCTTTAGGCTCACCTTTAGTCTCTCTCATTTCCTCATTATTGTGCTTGTACTTTTTGAGGAATGGAAGTGAGAGTGTGTCTGTCGCTGCTCAACAGCCATGCTCCCTCTCTATTTCAGCAGTCCTTCAGTCCATGCAGTTCTGGTCTTGCCATGCAGTACAGAGAGAACACTGCCCTCTTCCAAATCTCATTTGGGCTGCATTCAGTCTTGAAGACATTTTTCTTAGCACAGGTGTTTCCAGAAATGTTTTAATCTTAAAAGTTTTCCCTTTTAAGCAACTAAAACTGGATAGATGGCAGTTTGCTTGAAAGAACTCTCAGACTGAGCACACAGAATAACCCAGAAAAGAAATCTTCAAGCAAAATAGAAAGAAGCCCATGACTGATATCCACTGTCAGCAAATAGTAGTAGAAAGGAAAATGTTTCAGTCGAAATTCAGATCACTTAATGCTGTCTATGTCAAAACCAATTATTTGAACTTCATTCTGCAGTAGATAGCTGGCACAAATGGTTTTGTAACAATGTAATTTAATAATGTGACTAGCAAAAAGTCCACTTTTAAGGCAGATGATGCAGCAAATATAATTGCAGTTACCTGATGGATGCTCTGATGTACATATGCTTTCTATCCAAAATTTATATGATGATACTGTTGCACCACCATTAGCATACAACAATTCATTGTACAGTACTACAATCAAAGAGAAAGAACTGAAAAGAAAAAAAAAAAAAATACCTGTCTTATTGAAGTACTGTTATGAAGAATGGAAGTAGAATGTTCTGCTTATTAGAGATCTTTGCCACTACAATGAATTTGTAGAGGGATATGTAAGAGTGTATTCTTGATCTGCCAGCACATTTTTAGATTTAATGGCAAGAAATAAAGCTATTTACTCTGCAAATAAATAAAGCTAAAATTATAAATTTTCTGTCAGGCAATAGGAATATGACTGATGTCTTCAGATGTCTTGGTTCCATTATCCTCTCATTCTTAGCTTTATTGAAAGTCTGTTGTACAAAGCAATCCTTCATAGACACATATGACCATCAAGAAGTACAAAACTGAATTGACAAATATTTGATAAAATGCAGAATAGCAAAATTATACTTTTGATTTATTAAGATTTACTTTTTCCTATATTTTCAACAGCTTGCTATTCTTCTCCCTATATTTTCTTCAATCTTACTGATTGTGAGTACAAAATAACTAATCTTAAAACCATGAAATTTAAATGTCTAGTAATTCAAATATGGACTTGAATAAGAGGTAATTTTAAAACTTCTTTTGGGAGAAAATTTTAGTTACTATTAGAAATTGCTCAGAAAAAAACCTTAGACATAAAATATCATATCTTTCATGCTGAACCCAAATTAAATAAAAGCACTGTTTAGTACATTGATGTAAGCCTCTAACTCAATTATAGTTCAGAGTATAAGAGACAACAGAAGACAACAAGCATGACAGTTGATGGATGTTACAGAAAAAAGATTTTAAAAGATATGGTGTGCTGGTTTCAGCTGGGGTAGAGTTAATTTTCTTCACAGTAGCTGAGATGTGGCTGTGTTTTGGACTTAAGCTGAACACAGGGTTGACAATACAGAGATGATTTTGTTATTGCTGAGCAAGGCTTATGCAGGGCCAAGGTCTTTTCTGCTTTTTGTACTGCCACGCTGGCAAGGAAGTTGGGGATACATGGGAAAATGGGAGGAGATAAAGCCAGGACAGGTGACCCAGACTGACCAAAGGGATATTCCAGACCATGTGACATCATGGTCAGTGTATAAAGTGGGGGAGGAAGGAGAAAGGGGGGGACATTTGTTCTTTGTCTTCCCAAGTCACCATTATGTGTGATGGGGCCCTGCTCTCCTGGGGATGGCTGAACACCTGCCTGCACATGGGAAGCAGTGAATTAATTCCTTGTTTTGCTTTGCTTGAGTGTGTGTGGCTTTTGCTTTCCCTATGAAACTGTCTTTATCTCAACCCACAAGTTCTTTATCTTTTAACCTTTTGACTTTCCCCCTAATCTCACTGGTGAGGAAGTGGGGCTTGGCTGCAGGCTGGGGTTAAACCATGACCTACAGGAACTGAAAAGATGTATTTTATGTATTTCTATGGTGATTCATGAATAGAGAAAGTAGAAAGGTAGACACTAGTTCGAATCTGATTGTGTGGTAAAACAGGAGCTAGCAATTTTCCAGTAAATGTTTCTGCTGCAGGAATGTAGCATGGATAAAGTTGCAAGCAACCAAAAAGAGACATCAATAGCACTTAACAGTAGAGAAGCTAGAGACATAACAACAAATTGAGATGGATCTTCCATGGTGGGTAACAGCACTATATGCAGAGCATTAGAATGTGTTATACATAGGGCCTTAAGAATGTTTTTTCCAGGAAAGAAAATTAATGGCAAAATTGCAGAGGTCTACCTCTTTGTTTTAATCAGAAGTCCTTCATTTTTCTCTCCTTCTCTGCCCATCACTCTTTGTATCAGCATGAGAAATCCATTTCAGTGTTCTTAGTTCCACTATGTCATGTTGTTCTTTCACTGGAAACTTTTTACAACAGAAATATTTGCATGACTGTTTATAAAGAATTAATCTGAATCAGCAGCAAACTTAACTCATTTAAACAAGTGATGAAATAAAATTATATATGGGTTTTCTGTATTCCAGTAACTGTGTTGTTCAGCTTCTATTTTCTGCTAGTACATTTAGGTTCATTTCATAATTAATCAGTTAAATATCATTGAAAATAATTTGAAATGCTTCCAGCTTAGCTGAACAAATTCCTGTTTAATCAAGAACTCTTGAAGTGCTTTTTCCTTTGTTCCCTAATGGGGACTTGCCAGATACATATTCTATTTACTCCACCAGTATGTGATGTTATAAATGTACAGATTGTAAGTATTTTAAAATCTAATTTTCTTTAACATTTTCAATTTTTCTTATAAACTAGATATATATCACTACCAGATGTAAGATCCCAAGCTCTCAGAAATGAGCATTGCTGACTGCATATATTCTCAGAAAATATACATAGTGCACAGTACATGTAGTTTATTCTGAAATAAAGTATTAAATATATTTTCTTTTTTATTGTCATTTTAAAAAATATAGAAAATATAAAAATATTGTCATATTTTATTGTCATTTAAAAAAATATAGGACTGTATTTGGGACAGATATTCAGCAGTCTGATAGACCTTCCTTTGAAGAAAGGGTATGGTCATTTCTAGTCTGAAGGTTTCTTGGATACACAGCTAAGTGTGAATAGAGATGGCCAGCCTCAAAAAAAATGAACATAAACCTATATCAGCATCACACAAAATTACAAAGAGAGTAGATGATACAACTGGAGTTGTTTTTTACTAGTTTTATGTCTCTCTGGGTGAAACAACTGCCAAGAAAACAGAAAACCCATCAGGTGTGAGAAGCCACAGTGGAACAGCCTTGTGAGGGAGAGGAAAATCAACTATTTCTGTTCCAGAATTGACAGCAGAAAACAGGATGTTTGTGAGGCCTCCACATTCTTCATATGTGGGTAACTACATACACTACAAAAATAGATTTAGAGAAATTAGCAGGGATAGTGATGTATATAAGAGTGGTTAAAGCAGTAATGGGAATAGGAATGAACTGGAGGGATTTTTCTTTATTGAAGCAATTTATATAGTTGGGAAAAAAAGACAATCTTCTGCTACATAAAATTAAAATAAAACTACTCTCCACAAAAGGTTTCTTTTAGAGCATATCATAGAATCACACAATGCCTTGGGCTGAAAGGGACCTTAAGGATCATATAGTTCTAACCTCTCTGGCACTTTTCACTAGAGCAAGTTGCTCAGATATGTGGAAGTTTAGTTCATCACTTGGTTTTGATATAAGAATAGATGATACAGAACATCTCAAACTTGTTCATAATGTACATTTTCTTTGAGCACACTTGAAAACACAGGTATAATAGAGCCATTTGAAATAGTCTTGTGACACACAAGGATAAATTAGAATTGCAGTAGCTCTCCTAATCAATATACCTTATGACAAAAACATTGCTCATGATGCATTGCTCTGTATTTAAGAATGCATTAGAGTAAAAAGGAGCAAGAAATATATACCTGAGTCCTAAATATTTCATCTTTGATTAAAAATGTTTAGTAGGGCTCTCTTTTATAAATACACATAAGAGGAGTCTGTGGTAGAAGAGGATGTGGTCTCAATGCTCTCTGCTGGTGCTGAACTATAGCATAGGCAATAAAACCTTAGGACATCGTTAGGAAATGCCCGTGAGGAGAAACTCTTAAACAGATCACATCGTCTTTTATGATCTTTCCACTGCAGTGTCAAGGTACAGGTGATTATTAGCAGCAGAATAAATCATAGGAATATTTTGAAATAATTGAATCTGAAGATGTATTTATAGAAGCAAATCAGATCAGCAAAACCACATAATTTTGGTCTTTCTGCACTATATGGCATTTTTTAATTCAGGCTTTGCTCAGCTATAACCTTTAGCAATTCTAAGTAAACAGTATAATGAAAGAATGTAGATATGATATTTGCTTTAAGACTGATGAAAATATATACTGAAAGATATTTTCACTAGTCTGCCTCAATATGTTTTGCAAAAATAATTTTAAAATGGACATGCTATTCTTTGTTTTCCCCAAATTTTAGGCTCTTTATTTATCTTTGAATTCTACATAATTAATATAGTAGCTTTCTGATATTATTCTTCCATTGATATTTTGGATAATATTTGTAGGTATAAATGGATTCAAATTTATGTCCTAGACTGGAAAACCCTATTTCAGTAGGAAATATTTCTTCTGTTAATAAAAAGCCTCTCCAAACAACCCCAAAAATACTTAACAAGGGCTCTCTTAAATTTCTTTAAAAGTGGATTAAAATTTCAGACCTATTTACTCAGAAAATTTGGCAAAAGTGTCTGCAGATATAAACACAGTTACTTAAAACAGACAAAGGGATTGAGTGCACCCCCATCAAGCTTGCAGACGACTCCAAGCTGAGGATGCAGTTGACACACCTGAAGGAGGGGGTGCCATCCAGAGGAGTCTGGAAAAGCTCAAGAATTGGGCCCATGTGAATCTTGTGAGGTTTAACAAGACGAGGTACAAGGTAATGCACCTGAGTCAGGACAACCTCTGGTATCAACACAGGCTGGAGGGTAAACAGATAAAGAGGAGCCCTGTCGAGAAGGACCTGGGGTCACTGGTGGGTGAGAGTTTGGATGTGACCTGGTCATGTGTGTTCACATCCTGGGCTGCATCAGAAGCAGGTGGGCAACGGGGCAAGGGAGGGAGCTATGCCCCTCTGCTCTGCTCTCTGAGACCTCACTGGAGAAACTGCATCCAGCTCTGTGGTCCCCAGCATAGGAAGTTGACACATTGCAGTCCAGAGGAGTGCCACAAAGTTGGTCAGAAAGATAGAGCACCTTTCTTATGAAGACAGGCTGAGAAAGTTGGAGTTCTTCAGCCTGAAGAAGGCTCTAGTGAGATGTTATATCAGCTTTTCAGTACCTAGAGGGGGCTTAGGAGAAAGCTGGGGAAGGTTTTTGACTAAGGCAAATAGTAGTAAGACATGGAGTGAGGGCTTTAACTGAAAGCGAGTACGCCTAGATGTAGATGTTTTCTATGAGGGTGGTGAGGCACTGGAACTGGTTGCATGGAAAAGTTGTGGATTTCCTAACCCTGAAGGATGTGTTCTGCCACCAAACCTCACGTTGAATGGAAAATTGTTTTCTTTTGTTTTGCTAACAATAAAACCTATAACAACCAAGAAAAGAAAACTTATATTTGATGGACCTATACTATGACTACTTAATTTACAATCTGTTTCAATGGCATATAAACTGTGGATTCATGACACAGGAATTTTACCAGTTATAGATCAGAATGCAAAATAAGATGGTTTGCTTTTCATTTTATTTAGCTAATGTTAAGTCTCTTTTGTGTTTAAGAGGCCCAGCAGAAAATTTCTCCTTTTTATGTAATGCAGAGAAAAAAGAAAATATAATGATCTTGTTTGATATTATTATGGATGAATCTCTATAACTACAGGTTTAAATCTGTCAGTCCTGCACTAATGAGACAAAAGATGTTTGCAATGAAGATGCTGTTAAAAGCAAAATGAATGCTGCAATGGTCTTTTAGCTCTAATTGTATTGTACTGACATTTGGTGTAATTATATGCAGTTAATTTTATCTTTCATGCCACTCTAAGAAATTCTGGAGTAAATTGAGGTAGCTATCTGTTTTCTGATGAGTTTGATCACTTTATTTTACCCCAGTCTCAGAATTTAGTTAGAGAGGTCTGAAACCCCATATTTATCATAATCTGCTTCGTTTGTTCAGTCCCCATGCGGCAATTGCAATTAGAATTTTTTCAAAGTCGTCCTTACAGCAATAATGATAATCCTTTAGCATCTATCTGGATTAGGTCTCTGTTTTATTCTACTAATGAATACTCTAGGGGGGTCTGGGCAATTTTACAGAACAAATTAACCTTAGAGCATAGCCATTTTAAGTGTTCATTATACTGGACACCTGCAAAGTGTACTGGGCTTAAATGCAATTTAATAGACCCTTCTAGGCCTGTTTTAAAGTATCCTGAAGAGAGTATGAATAAGATGATATTTAAATTATGATCGTTAGAATGGGTTTTTTTCCTAGCATTTTCAATAAATATCAGATGTGCTATGTATGAAATATCACTTTTGGAATACATCAAATATCATCGTGTAATTGCAGCTTTTGAAATCTAAAATGAAAAGTTTCAAAACACTGAAATCTGAAATGAATGTCTCTTCAATTCCACCTTTGTATATAGCGTGCTCAAAATGAATGTCCTACATGTGATACATTTAGTTTCTGATTCAAATACTCCTATTATTGCAAAACTACATGAACTGTAATTCTTAAATAGGCTATAATGGAAAGGGATTGAGAAGGAGAGGTCAAAAGAGAAAAGGGAAATGGAAAAGCTAATTTGTATTCTTGTTTTCAGCTGTTCATATCCCCAAGCCTCTCCCTTTTTTTTAATTTAGAAAGAGTCTCTTCATTATCTCGTTACACTACAATTATACCCCAGTGCCAAGGACCAAGAATGATTCATTTGCATTGTTCATCAATCTAAACATTGCCACTAGAACCAAATGCAAACTCAATCTGAACACATCAGACACTGCTTGCATGACTACTGTTATCAGACTAATTCAACAGGCAAATAATTTGGTCTTTACTAATGGTTATCAGAGTTAAATAAATAGACTTGTATTTTAATATATTAAGCCAGCTTCTAAAACCATTAACATCTTTATCCATATATGGGCAAATTTTTGTAATTCTATATTATAAGTCTTGCTGGCAACACTACATTACAGGAAAACTTGCTGCATCCTTGGATAAAATGAGACAGAATATGCAAACAAAACACAAAAGCATTCATCTTTGCATATTTACTTTGTTTATTTTGGAGCAGAAAAACTTAAGCAAAAACAGAAGCATATACTTTGTGTGTGGAAGCATATGTGTAAAATCAAACATTAGGTAAAATCAAAATATCTTCCCCACTGAAGTCCCAAATAACCTACTGTGGTAGGGGCAACACTGAAAGCACAGATTAGGCTATGTTTTCCAAATTCAGAAGGCACTGCTGGGAAAACAGTGGAGTCCCAAGGTCAAGAATTTCTCGAAATAAAACATGTACAGTTATCCTAAAATCTCTACTGGTAATTTTTCTTAAGCCCAAAAAAACCTGTTGTGATCTCAAAACGTTTTTTTTTATGTTGATAAATCCTCAAACTTTATATTGTTTGTATAAATTTTCTGCACACTATCGTTTGCGTTTTTTTAGTAAGCTACGTATTTGTAAGTATATTTTAGCTATTAATTGATAGCTATTAATCTGTTTCCAGCATTGACAGGGCTTTTTTGCAATGCCTTCTATAAGTTTATTTGCATCCTCTGCTGCTGATGAAGTAATGAAATAGTTCATACTACTTTCGTTCACCCACTCACAGTGATACAACAGCCACTATTCTTCAAAGTACTGTACTGAAATCTGTCACTAAGAAAATCTGATTTGCAGTCAAGATTATAGTTATTTGTAAGTATTTTGGTTTTGTGACTAATGTGATATACTTGTAAAGTCCTAATACAGACACAGCTGAGTTAGCTCAGGTATTGTGACATGTAAATTAGACAAGCATGAAGATGAGACAGCTGTGACAGCTGTGTAGGCATGACACAGGGGGGATTTAGAGTGGGTTTACGGAAAAAAAAACCGTGTTACTCAGTGATGTAACCTGAAACTTATTTACTAAGCAGCATGAGTTTAGCAGAAGAATAGAAATGTCTATTATAAATCTTCTAGTATAAGATTTCTATTCTATGGCACTCACAACCTGTCAAGGATCATGTCTCCCCAGCCCAGTTTAGATAGCCAGCATAGACCAGGTAAGTAGCACTTACTGATCAATATTTTGAGCCCTGGATGGTATTCTGGACCCTACCTGTTGCTCATGCCCAGAGCCCTTTTCCCCCCCACCCCTGAAGGTTATTGTCTTAACAGTATATTTCTTCAAAATTAGATAATTAGAATAAGTCACCAATTATCTTGCTAATTTTATGACTCAAGGCCAATTCCTTTAGCTTTCCCTATATTTAAAACCAGTTAGTGGTTGTTTCCAAAGTTAATATCACCTTCTGGGTTCCTATTCCAGATGTGCTAAAAAGATGCTAAGTCCTTGATTCAATGCTGTCTTAGCTCAGAATACTTCAGAGTTAGAAATCAGCAGATGATATCATGGCCTTGCTTTATCATATTAAATGTTCAGGAAGTTTTTAGTTCATAACAATCCATAACAAAGATATAATCAAAAGTGGAAAGCAACCAAACCCACCTTTATACCACAGCTGATCTATATATTTTCTGCAATAGAGGTAGTCTCATGCACATACTTAGAGGAATTTGTAAAGTTAACACAGCTGTGAGTTTCTTTCTCTTTCTAGGAAAATTTGACTTTGTCCTACCTGAGCATGCAGGCTGCTTTTTCAGGGCCACCTCATCATACCACAACAACTGAGAGTAAGCTAGAAAATTTTAGCTAAGTTCTAATATTTGAATTTGTCTAGGCTAGAGTTGTACTCCTGTTGACTGTTTTTTATTTATATTCAATTAAAAGCACCATCACTTCCATGATATTTTGACCAAACCATCTTTCCTATTTTTTTTTGGTGAGAAACTATTAAAAAAACCTAAAAACTCAAAACCCATGCTGCTTTCCCAGCTGCAGATAATACATTATTTATTAAATTCTATGGAAATATTGTATAAATCTGATTAACAGCATTCTGAAGGTATTAAATATTCAGGTTCTGATTTTCCTGAGAAGTACACAATTAGTGGGAAGTCAGTTACTATCTCTTCCTTGGTTCTGATCTTAGTACACTCTAGAAATACATTCAGCCTACTCAAGAAAGTAGCAGTACAAAATTAGGCATATTTCAGTTTTCTCACACAATTCATTTTCTTTCTCTTTACACGAGGTGTTCATTCTTTTATTTTCTGCAAGTTTCATCAGGGCATGGAAAGTTATCCTTGTGAATTTTTCCTGAGGGTGAGCATATTCCACCACCCTCGTGATAGCTTCTTAGTGATACTTTTATGGAATACAAAGGCTTTAGCTGACATTAGAATTTATCCAATTCCCACTGTTTCTCTAGGTGGCAAATAAGTTCTATTTTCTCTTCTGATTTCAAACAACTTACTCCTTGTCTCTGGGCTGTGCCTCAACCATAAATCTTTGTTCCCCAGTGCAACAGAGAGGGAAAAAACCCCAACACCACTTTGGAAGGATTTATACTGTTATGCTGTGGCCTGTTTTCAGCAAATGTAGCTTTCAACTGGGGGACACCGAGTATAGAATTCAATTGTGCAAATGTAGACTACATAAGGTGCTCTGGGATGTCTGAATTAGGTCAGTAGGTATGACACAAGACCTACAGGATAACCACACCTTAGTAAGGTCACTGGTGAAGGACTAATGGATCTGACACCTCTGAAGTTGCACTGGTTACCTGTGTTTAGGCAGCTGACTCAGATGATTTGAAAAGCCAGTGCTTGGCAACTGTCCTGAGCTGAGTCAAAATGAGTGGTCAATAATCATGAATAATAACATCTTAGTCTTCAGACCAGAGCTTTTATTTAGTTTTTATTTTTCTTTAATTAAGGTAATAATATAAAGTATAAAAATCACAGAAAATGTACCTTTGTTATGAGTATGCTGGAGCAGCATTTCTTTCAAGTTTCTTCACTTATACCTTCATTTTTCCTAGACATTTTGGCAGGTGCACCATTAAGATCCTCTGTCACTGCATTTCATCAGAGACTTATTAAATAATCCCATCTGCCTGAAGCAATAACCACTACAGGAATAAAGTGATTATCTATTGTTACCTGATTTGCACTTCCTCTAAATCTAATGAATTTAAGCACACTCCACGTGGTGTAAAATATCACACTAACATGAAGAAGCTGCCATTTAAATATGTTCATACAATATCTACAATTCTAACTCAAATGTTTTGTGATATAAAAACTGGTCACTTAATGCATCATGGAAAAGCAATTTGAACTAAAACAAGAAAAAAAATTAAAACATTGATTTTAAACTGACTTGAAGGTATAGAGGGTAAGTAACAAAAGAGAACATACTTGCTGGTCATATAAAAGTTGTTTCACATTGTGCATATATGGGGTGGTAAGCCTAAGGCACAGACAAAATCACTATTAAAATCATATAGGAAAAATAGGCAATTAGATTGGAGCTTGGAGCCTACAATACTGAGAAGTTTAGGTTCTCAGAAACTGCTCAAGAAAATTGTGATTTCAGTCACTTACCTTGCAATTGCATGAGAGGTGAGTTTATTCAGTTATTGGACTGCAGGTTCATGCCAGAGGCCAGTTTGAAAAGTCAAGATTATTTTGTAATTTTTCTTGCCTTGTGGTAGAGAAAATAAATAGTCTTCCTAGAGTACAGAGTGCTTGGTTTTGGTCACATAATTTCTTGGTTTACACATCAGATGGGCCCAGCTCCACCCATATCCTCCTACTTGCTTCTACACACACATTTTGTGATCCAGCAAGCATCATTATGTGTTTGTCCAAAGATGAATTTTAGGAGGAACAGTGAAAGTACATGTCCATATCTCTAGGTTGTGGAGTGGAAAAGTGTATTTGCACTGCAGCAGTGCCCATGATTGCCAATGTCCAAGTGAGAGAGACAAGGGATGCATATCTGACCTCTGAAGGACAAGACTGACATGGGGCTGAAACTAGTCATTAATTTGCACTACCTTCAATCTTGTTCCAGTTGAATAAATAATTTCAAGTTTAGAAAACAACATTCAGTATAGTAAATTGCCATTTAATACTAAAAAGCTACTTAGTTAACCACTAAAACAGGAACTAAAGTTGGGAAAAAAACATTGTGACCAACTCCAATAAATTAAATATGTGCACAAAATATTTACTAAACACAAATGCAAAAGGAATGCAAGAGGCTTTTTCTTCATGTGACTGAACACTATAGATTAACAAAGGACAAAAAGAAATAGGTGTCAATAAAATGTCTAGTTCACACATCAACATACATCAGAAAATTTACTAAACCCTCCTGGGACAAAACTCTGGAAAACACTGTAAAAGAAAGACTGGGTACTGATATCACTATTTTTTATTCTAAGGGCAAGGAGCTTGCCTCTGAGCTGCTCCCCTCTAGCATACTTACTGGACTATTACTAGTAATGTAATCACCCTAAAAAACAAATTAACTTACTATGTACAGTGCTTCAGAAGCTGAAATGAAAAAGCAAGGAAGAGGTGGATGATATTAGTCATCTGGCTCAGTATTTCACAGGAAGGTTTCCAGATTCTGCCATAGTTAACAGTAGAATATGCTACACAGATAACAAAACAACTAAAGAAAATTTTCAGTCTGAAGATAATTGTTTGGGTGACCCATAAAGTCCAAGAGATTTGATATGTCTGTCTATCTGCCTCTCTATTTTAGTAGAAAACTTTCATCTCCCTCTTAATTTGGGCTGAGACATTCTTTTTGTTGTCATGCTGATTGAAGGGCCACTCAGAAGTAGTCTACCGCAGGATAAAAAAGAAAATGTTCATAGTAAATTGTACGAGACTATATTGCTTTTCTGCACCCACCTATGAAACTTTTACTTAGTAGTCTCTTCAACATTATTCCAAGAGATTTATAATTACATTTCAGTCAATGCTCCAAGAGGCGCCTGAAAACAGTCGCTTACATTTTCTTCTCATTGGCTTTGGGTTTTGGTTTTAGTTAATCCTTTCTTAGCAGCTGATGCACTCTTGAAGTCAGAATAACATTTCTGACCAAAACAAAAATATCTTCAAAGCTATTTGATGTATGAGAGAACTTTGTCAGTCCTAGAGAGACAAAATAGAACCTTGTATTCGAGAAGAACTTAAAATTTAACGAAAACAGTCTATCCGCTATCAGTCCTATGAAATATTATTCATTTGGTGCACATTCCATTTTCAGAAAATAAATGGTATTCAAAAGATGAAGTAGATAAATGCTTTATTTATAAGATAACATTTTGGCTTACAGCAGCTGCTTTCCTTATATTGTCCTCTGAAGCTGGTGAAAACAGTAATATTACAGCATAAATAAAATGCCTCTTAAACCTGCAGAGAACTTGAAATAGGATTTTTTCTGCTAAACAATGGGACACGTGATAATATTACTTGCAGAAAATGAACTTGCTGCCATTGAATTTCAGACACCAATCTTCTTCACAAAAGGGAGAGAAGAGAAAAAAATTAATATGTATTTTCATCGTATGCATAGAAAAACAGACAAAGAAGAGCCAAGACAAGGCAGTTAAAATTACACATTGAAAAATATGCATTACTTCCACAATCATATTTTCCAGTAAACACTGGATTAAACTAGTCTGGCACTGCCAGAAGCTAATGCTTGGTGCCAGCTTCTGTGACTGTCTCAGTCCAGCATAACTGCTGTTTCCATTCCTTTTAAGTTTCATGTNNATTCCTTTTAAGTTTCATGTGCATTAGTATTAGGTGCTTTACAGTTCTTCTTTTCTGCTTTCCTCAAATCAGCATCTTTTTGGTCACTAGACTGCACACATTGTGGTATGACATGGCCAATTGCATTTGACATTTCCAGTCGCCCAGGGTTAGCCCAGTATTAATTAAAACATCGTTCTAGACTATTATCATTTTTCTTCATCATTGTAATGGATTTTATGCTATTTTTAAAATTCTGCTTCTTTCAGATAGAAATAAATCCTAAACTTACATTCCTAAGCAGAAATAACTGGTTGAATTAG
>VZTN01010875.1:1774-27381 GCA_013400515.1 Erpornis zantholeuca | reverse complement strand
TAAGACAACTGAGCCTTTAGAATACACTTTATTTCACCCTCAAAAAACTTAGGGTTTGTTCAAACATACTTATATCTACAGATATTCTTGTACCCATGTGCTTACAAAGTGCAGGCACTAGCAATATGGAATTTCCTAGCTTGCAAATACAAGACTTACTAGTATCACCAAATAATCAAAAGAGAATTGTTGACCCTTGTTTTGAGTAATTAATCCAGACAGGGCTGGAATTCACTGCAAAATCTCCACTTTAGCAGTTTACATTATAATTTTCTCAAACATCAGGATCTCAGAATGGCTTCAGGTGTGACTACTTTGCAGTACCCACCTTCAAACAAGGTTATCATAGGCTATGTTTGTGAATTAGTTGTAGAAAGATGCCATGCACATTGTTTAGTAGAGAACATAAAATTGCTTGAGAATTGCTTAGTTCAGGCTAACCAATTTTGCCATTATCAATTTCCATAATGTAAAAGGAAAAAAAGATGTCTGACTGCAAATCACTTTTCGTGCAAGAAAGATATTCTGAGTTTCTTCTCACAAAACGTTATGAAAATTGTTTTCCTGTAAAATTCCCACCGAAACACATCTTCACCTAACATTTCTCTGCTATATAGCTCAGCCAAAAATGGTTGTTATTTAGAACTGCAATTATTACTTTAGAAATCACCTAATGTGCTAGTCATCTTTACAGATTTTTCATTTAATCACATGTGCTCAAAAAGCACATTTTTTCAGTAGTTTTTTCTACTAGTTCTAATAAATTTTGCTATATCCCACACACAACAAAACACAGAAATTATTATTTTAATGTCAGCTTTGTACAGTACTACTTCAGGTTCTGAGCTTCTGCTTTTAATGTGACTTTTTTCTAAACTAGCAATAATGGTAGCTCAGTAAGTTTTTCTTTTTCCTAATGAAAAATTAGTTGCTTAAAAGTTCTATTCTTTTCATAAATACAAATAAATAATATTTATTATTTCTCCTGCCTAGTACTTATGCTTGGAAATCTAAAACTTTTCAATATATATTATTAATTAAAGCTAATTAGTTTTATTAACTGACAGTAATGTTTTCAATTTCTAATATAAAAATGAGTTTTCATTCATTCTGGTTGCCATGACAACAATATGGATTAGTTGTCTTCCACCAGAACAGTCTCAGAGCCTTTCATCATTTTGCAGTTCAAGTTTATTTGATAGAAAGGGTCAGTATTTTAAATTCCATAGTTCTTTATTTTGGTTTTGAAGAGGCTATTTTTATATCCTCTTGGGATAGTTTGATGGGAAGAACCTAGTGAAAGATGGAGACAATTTATGACACACAAAGCCTAAAGAGAAATTTTGTGTTCTTAAACAATTGAGTACTAGTAGTCTTGCATAATTATTGCTATATCTTTTAAATTGTGGCAAAAGAGGCACATTTGCTGTCATACTCATTTTAATAAGATTTTTTAGAGAACTTAGACCTTAAACGTGGTAATGATCTGAATTGAAGCAACCAGAACAGAACATAGGCATCAAGAGAAATGCTCATAAAAATTTGACCAAAAAAAAAAATAATGAAAGACAAAACTGGTGTGAGTCTCTATAACTTAGAGATTTAATGTTATACATAATTTAAGAAGACTTAATAAAGTAATTCAGAAAATAGAAAAGTTTTTACTTTCCATTGTGCTTATTCTGTATTCAGAAGGTCAGATTTAGATGTATTGACTGTACTGATATTAAAAAAATTTAAGATTCAAGAAGTAAATTCACAAAAGGACATGGTGGTGATAGACATTTTGCAGAATTTTGTGCATGCTGAAGGGTAAATATTAAATATATTACATGCAAGTTTTAAGCAGCACATTAGGGATTTACAACAGATTCCATCTTGAACTGGTCAATAGAAAATGAGAAATCAGAATGGACCTGAAACCCTATGCATTTCAGGGTCTATAAATTTAATTGAGCTGTAAAAAGAAGTTATTTTCAGATTTGTATTACATTCTCTTCTCAGGTTAGATGTGCAACTTTTTGTAAAATGAGAAGACACTCTCTTTTTCTTTTAATTCTGTTGGTGGCGGTGCCAGCCTTTTTATGTATCATCTCAAAGATTAGACTAGTGGCCCAAGAAGCAAAAAGTCTGCATTCTGTACAATCATCAGCTTTAGAGAATTTTTACCCATTGTTCTCAAATCCTTGAAGAGGATTTAGCCTACTCAGGGTGTCTTCCCCATGCTGCTGAACTCTGCCATCCTGGGATGCACTTCAAGACTTAAGGGATCAGAGAGACAAAAGTATGGGGATGAAAGAGTCTAGAGATCTGAGACACAGGCTTGGCAGAAGGGATCCTCTGGCTCCAGCTCCGTCAAGGGGTGGTACAAGAAAGGTGCAGAGGGACTTCTCACAAAGGCATGTAGTGATAGCACAAGGGGTAATGGCTTTAAACTGAAAGAGGGTAGATTTAGATGAGACATTAGGATGAAATTCTTCTCTGAGGGTGGTCAGACACTGAAACATATTTCTTTGGATGCCCCATCGTTAGAATTAGTCAAGGTCAGGTTGGATGGTATTTCAAGCAACCTGATCCAGTGGATGATGTTCCTGCCTATGGCATAGAGGTTTGAACTAGATGATCTTTAAGGTCTCTTCCAGCTCAAACCTTTCTACAATCCTATGATTTCCTGTATTTCCTTTAATAACTGCTTAATGTCAATGGAATTATCTGAAACTTCTGTTCTCATGGATAGTTTCCACGAGAAACTGTCATAACAAGGTTTTCACAGTGCTTAGGGACCAGATTAAAAATACCAGAAATACTATTTAGNGTGTGTAAATATTTAATTAATTCATGCAGGGAACAGAGCAAAGGGATTTGGGGAGAAGGGAAGGGAAGGGAAGGGAAGGGAAGGGACACATCTTGCTTTTTATCAGGATGGAGAGTTTCTTTGTCAGCAAGCAGTACTGCTCAAGTCTCTACTTTCCTGGAAGTATTTTTCCCCATTCATAGTGATCCTCTATTTGAACTGACAAGCTACTTTTAGACTCCTAAGTCTAATCCATACCAACCATGTTAGTTACATATTGTTTGTACTGTTAACATACCATGTTTTACAACTCAATTAGTCTGAATATAATAAAACTCCTATAATCTAATTAGGATTCCTTTACTCTCTGCCAAGATCACCTTCTCCATCTCACTACAGCTATACTGCACTTGTGACATGCCGTTGATTCAACACCCAAGGCTAATTTATTAAATAATCTCAGAGTAACACATCTGAGTAGCAAAAACTGGTCTGAGGTGTTATAGGCCTTTATGCAATGCCTGTTGTTAGTGAATATCTCATTTCCATCCTATGCTTATTTAAAGGTGGAATTACAGAAAAGTTGTTACTGTGGTACAATGAACCTTGATGTATGTGCACAGCTGAACTAACAATTTCCTCACAGAACTGGAACTGTGGCCACTAGCTGAACTTGAGCTACAAATGTGGAAGCACTTCACATTTTAGTTAAAAGAATTACAACAAAATGTTTTAGGCAATTAATTTTTTACTCTCATCCTACATCACCAGGATTTCCACAATTTAAAAATCATTTGTTGGCATGGAAACATCAGCTTAATTAAATATGGATTAAACTAATTAACCTAAAACATATCATACTATAGACCATTTGATTTAGAATACATTAAAGGAAACAGAACATTTTTCATAATTTTGTGCCTTTTATCTACTGAAAATGTTTTGCTTTCATGAGGATTTACATGCTTGATCTTCAGGTTATCTCCTGAAGGTAAGGATGCTGTTGACAAATACTGCTAAAAAATTCCTTTTTCAACAAAGGTGGACCCTGTGTATATAAATGTTGTCTATCCCTCATAACAGTTTTGTTTCTTAATTGTCTGTCAGACACCACTATGTGAAGTACTATCTTCTTTCCCAGCTACAAACTTTATTTCAGATTTGTTGTGCACATACAGCAGAAATGGATTGGGTTAAATAGAAAATGAAGATATAAAATAGCAAAATTATCCACACTTCTCTGTCAATCTGTTAAACTGCAAATGACAGAAGAAATCACTTAGTATTTAGCTAAAAACCTTCCCTGCAAAAGGAAGATTTAAAGATTTGGAGTTTCTTTCCTGTAACTCGTTTCCTCCCCTAGAATCACATCATTGCTGTATGATCTTCCACATGCAGTAAGGTTAATAAGCAGTTGTTTCTCACGTATGATTTCCTTTTTGTTTGGATGGCTCTGAAGTAGTAGCAGTCACAGTTTTCAAAGGAAATATTAATAATTTCATTCAGTGTCTGACATTACATTAGTGATTACCTCAGCATTACTTCATAGATCTACAAATATTATTTAGTGAAATTCTGGACAGATTCTTAGTTACTCACTAATAACTTCAACAGGAAGGTCAACACTTAAAGCAATCTCCAGAGCTTCTCATGCTCTTTTTGCAAGAGCAAAGAATAATGACCTGAAGGCCAAGCTGACAGATCAAAGTACAGGATCAGTCTTGTGAGTTTCATTGTTTTTATACAATTTAAAATAAAATAAACATGTATTTGAAGATATTTTTCTGCAGTGAAGCAACAGCTCTTCATAATAGAAATCTTGTAATCCAACAAGCAGCTGCTGCTTCATTCAAATGCAGAGTTTAGATAACATCAAAATGTTGTATCTATGGTATGTGCCATGACTTTAAATGTGGAGTAAAAACCCCAAATATCTCAATGCTGCTTGAATTCTTGTATTTCACTCCTTAGTTCTTCCTACTCTTTTTATTCCCAGCTGAGGGTTGAAGGAGATAGAAGACTGAAATTCCATTTTAAAAATATGAATATTGCAATGTTCTCTTGGGTGGTTACAGATGCTTGTCCTGAAACACCAGGGTTTCATTTCTTGCAGGATGTGAAAGATCTATTTTATGGAGCAACTCAGTGTCAAACTTTCCATTCAGCCTCTGGTATGGCACATAGTGAATGCTGCTATGCCTAGCAGGTGGCCTGAGGCTTCCTGTCAGCATTTCTGTCATGCACTGCAGGAACAGTAAAACCATTCAAAGGATTCTGAGGTCTCCAAACATTTAAATATTGCTCTGAGTTTGCACTTAAAATACAAATATCAGTGACCTTTCAGAAGACTTCCTACTTCAAAAAATTATTTATATGTTAAAAATATCTCATTTGCATGACTGTCTGGTGTAGTGACATCCATGCTCAAAACAACTTCATGCTGAAATAAAGCTTGTTGGCTAAGGTATCATGATAATACATCAGGGTCAAAAGTAATACACAAGTTCCGAGGCATAGCATAAGAATTTGACAAAGAAACACATAGGAAAATGCAATGTGCCTGAGCCTTAGGGTGGTTCAGATGAGGTTTCCAACAAGTAGAGAAATCTCTCATACGCTAAACTAAAATAAGTAACAAGGTGAAAGACATCCTAGACACTTAATAGTGATTTTATCTTCCATGCTCAGGTCAATTTCGGAGTATAGCCCGATGAGGAAAAACTGAAATCTTCTAAGTCTCTATTTTGAAAGGAAGTTCCAAATTCTAAAAAATATTACATGACACTCAGTTCTAGTTCTTGAGATTTAGGGCAAAATATTGATACCAATGTGACCTGAAACTATTCTGTGATTTTAAGTGGAGAAGTTTATAGAACCAGAAGTAAAAAAAGAACTTAAGCATCTAAGGTTATAGACAGTAACTTAGTGGGGTTTCACAAGCATCTTGAGGACCTGGTATTTAATTCCCACATGGAGGTGCCTATATTCTATATCACACCAGCACATTTTTATAATATGACTTAAGCTTTTATATCCCAGAGACCCTTGATAAAGTATCTGAGAAAAAAAATGTATATACTAAACCCTTTCTTCAAAGACAACATGAACCCTTCAGGTGACAAAACCTCCAAAATGGATACTAAGTGTGAAAGAGAAGCATTAGGGATATGGTTTTGCTTCGTCCAGCATCTATATCCTTCGGAACCAACCATATATTTTAAATGTGTCACTGCACACCTTTATGTCACTCTGTATATTTCTAAGACTTTGTTTCTCAGGGGGAGAAAATAATTTTTTTCCTTTATGGCCTGAGAAGTATCTGGTAAATAGTTAAATATCTGCTATTTTCACTCCAATATATCCCCTAGGTAATGGAGACCAAAATTTCATTAACAAAATTTATTTCTGTGTAAGCAGCTGCTTCTGCAGGTGGTTTGATTCTAAGCCATATTTTTCTGTGGCACAGTACCAAGCAAATTCCTTCATGTAGACCTTCCTTTTCTTACCAACCAACTTGGAATGAAATTTCATAAATACTGTAGTAGGAATGACATAAATGAAGAGAACATGTAGAAAAAAAGATAAAGTAGCCTAATTCAGGTAGGATTTCACAATTTCTGAAGGCTCAAAAGTACCTTTATTTTTTAATTAAAGGATTTGTTCCAGTTCTCTCATAAATTCTAATTCATTAAGGAAAACTGGAATACCTAACCAAAATGTCCATATTTACTTTATGATTCAAGAAAGTTTCAATTTTTTTTATGGATAGACCCACTTTTATATACCATATTGAAGAGATACCTGAGGTCATGTTTCTGACTTCAGAGAAATAACTGAAATAACTGTGGTGATGTAGTACATTCTGTCCAAGATGCAGAGCACAACTTTTTTTGAGACAGAGAGACAGACAGACAAACAGATATGGAGAGAGATTGTGCTAGAACCAGAATAAGCGTCATGAACTTTGGTACTATAAAGACAAGCAAGATGTAATTTACTACCATATAAAGCAACATTCCTTAAAGTTGTCACAGCTTTTAAGGTCTTCATAAGAAGATACTACTGGCTTCAATAGCGCTTTTATCAGCTCAGCGCAAGAAGTCTTTCTTCAAGCTTTTTGCTCTGCCAAAGAAAGGCCAGAACTGCAGGTTTCATTTGCATCAAAATAATTGTTATTGGTAAGATATTTTCCTTAGATGAAACATACTAACAAACTTGAGGTGGGAAAAAAAGCACAGTTACTGCAAGTGCACAACAAAAAACATTGTCTAGAGGGGAGTATTCTTTACTTATCATACTTTAAAAAATGGGAATGATCATGTATCCCCCAGACATGTTCCTTTTTCTTTAAGTGCCCAGCATTTGGGCACAATATCTTATTTGGAAAATATTGACATTTCATTCAGTTATTAGCAGAGTTGGTAATAGTCCTTCGACAAAGCATTTCTCCTAGAACAGATGTGACAGTTGTAAATGTAAATATAAGGTCGAGATTAATGTTCCTACTCTTTGAAAATTTTAAAAATCTTACAAGATTTTTAAATTTCTTTATTTCACAGACTAAGTAAAACCACATGCACATGAAACAACAGACTCTGGTTGCCATGAAGAATCAAACTCTAAATTATTAAATTGATAATTTAATTCTCAGTCACTTAGCTACAGACAGGAAACAGAACACAACAAACTTAATACTACATTATTAATTGATAGAATCTGGTCAAAATCTGGATATAATGCATGTCAAAAACCAGGCTGCTGGAACTGGCTTTCACACCTGATGTTTAATTAATAAGGAGAATCACGGTTAATGTGTAGTGCTGATTATTGTTTACTAAGAGAATGAATCGTTGAGGGGAATTAGAGTTTGGGACAGTTGTTATTTGGCTTGGTTAATCCCTCCTTTTTGTTCATCAGTAAAGTTGATAACAGTTATAGTTTGGGGTTATAAGGTATGCTAGTGATGGGGAGGGCTGGAATGTTCTGGAAGACCAATGATGTAATTGAAGGAGGAGCTGGAGCGAGGTTTTAGCACAAAGAGCTAAACGCGAGAGGATCACTGGATGAAGATGAAGCCTATAACATGCCCCAAGACATCTGGGAACAAGCGAGGAGCCAACAGGAAAGACTGACTAAACCTCCAGCCAACCATCTCGACCTGAAGGGGAGAGCTTGGGGAGGTGATGGGTGGAGTTTGAGGGGTATAAAATGTGGTGTCACACCCTCAGCGCCCTCTCTGGCTGCAGACTAGCTGAGCCACACCCACCGCTGTGTCTCGCCTTGTGCCAGGGCAGACAGCCAAATTAAGGCTCCAATCATTGTGTTTGCTTTATTTAATAAATTCTCTAAAAATTTCAAGCAGTGAGAAGATCGTTCTCACAATGCACATTGCTCTTTTTGAGGTGAATGATTTGCAAAGACAGTCAGGAGGAGAAGACACAATTTTGCCAGAAGCCCATTATCAAATGTCAAAGAAAATTTTATATTTCTGTCTGTGGCTGACAATGTTTCAGCTTTTGATGAAAAGCCTCCATTTTATACTGCAGTCTGCCTCTAATAAAATTTCACTGTGCAGAAGAAAGACAAACCAGTTCAGAGTCTTGTAAGGGTACTGACTCTTATAACAATTTTAAACTCAACATTGGACACAGAATTGTTTGTTTGTTTGTTTGCCAGCTTGCTTGCATCTTTACTTCCTTAACAATAACTTCAGTATTTGTTGCTTGCCCATTCCCGTAATTTTTGTTCAAACTCATATTTTTGAGGAAGACAATGAGATGAAGAAAAAAATCCCCTAAGGCAAGGGTAAGAGATCACACAACCCTCATATTGGCTTTGTTATTTGCTGACTTATATCTGACCCTTATACTTTCATTCTGAGACCTCACCATAATTTTTCATTGTTTTGACTTCAGTAGCATTATAAAAAATTTCTTAAGATCTGAGAATAAAAAATTTATTATTTTGTCTTTTAAAAAAATATTAAAAGAAGCACTTGGTGTAAAAAAGTAAGAACTACACACTCCGAAAATTGGAATTGCACACCTTTCACAAAAATTACTTAATTTCAATTAAGCATTTATGTTGTTAAAATTGCTGCGGTTTTATTATACAAAGGACAAGTAGATATTTCTGTTTCTCTCATTATATAATCTTCAGATTACTGAAATTAATAAGCAGTAACTTTTAAATGGATAAAATGATCTCTCTACAATTTGCTATAAAGCTTTAGTGTTAAAAAAAGAGTCAGTATGATATCTATGCAGTGTTTTGGCAATACACACTATGTAGGCTGGAGTTCAAAGACACATCTGTTTTTCATGTCTTCTTGAAGATTTACATTCTGCTACTGATTTTCGCTAAGTAGTTAATAACTGTAAAGTAGCATTACAGTCACATGCTCCTTTTCCCTACCTGTTTGAGCTTTCAAGGAAAAAATTATGCACAAACAAGAAAAAGTATTTAGGAAAACAAGACTATATTTACATTATCAAGTAGTTTTCCATGAAAGGAGCAGATCAACAGAGTGACACAAAAAAATTGTCTTGCATTTTAAGTACTATATTTATGTAGAACAAGTATTCTTATTTTTTAGTTGGGCCAGGAGGACTGTTTTCCTCAAAATTCTTAAAACAACTTTTTTTTTTTTGCCAACTGCTGTACAGCCTAATGATGAAGAACAAAGAAGCAGCCCAACATTGTCCAGGTATGGACAAGTGAATAATACATAAAATCAGTGAGATTATTTTCCAACAACTATTTTGGAGGCCAATGCAGCATTTCTTACATAGACCACCAAGGCAAAACCCTAAGTCAGAGAAAGAGATGTATGCTGTTATTTAAGGGACCCAATCATTACAACCTGCCTCCATGATGGTGAGACTAACCCAGATTCTTGTTAATAGATCCTTTGTGATATGTTACAGTAAAATAAATGAGCAGTGCTTGTAAATAAATAAATAAATAAATAAAATAAATAGGGATTGTTTTATAATCATTTTGTTGCAATGGAAAACAGGTGTGTAGCTTTGTTTGCTATTATCTGTAATAATGTAAGTATAAAAGCATAAAACTAGTATGTAGGAAATTGTATAATGGGAAAGAGAGAGAGAAAGAAAGAAAGAGAGAGAGAAAGAGAAAGAGAGAAAGAAAGAAAGAAAGAGAGAAAGAAAGAAAGAAAAGAGTAAAAATATATGACAACCTGTAGATCTTGTGCTGAGACCTAATTGTTGCAAGTTAGTTGTCTGTTGGTCAAAGTGATGGTCTTCATCTGTCGGGTGTGGCTGAAGAAGCCCACAAAAATACACTCAGGCTTGCTGATAACACCCAGAAATTACCCCTGAGAGGAGGAGCTTTTAGTCCTCTGGTGGAAGGCCCCAGAAATGAGTCAGGGGGCACTTTGGGGGTCTTTGATGGTTTATGATCCCTTCTCAGCTGCCTCTTAGTGTAGTTGAGCCAGTAATGCCCCATCGGACCCTCCATCCCATCTGGGAGAGGGAGAAGGGGATGTTTTACAACTGAATGAGGTAGGGGAGGGCAATTAGTGTGATAAAGAACACTAACTTGCCTTGCAGGATTTGCCTCTTGATAGTTCACCTCCTCTGTGCTATGCAGACTAGCAATTACACACCCAAAAACTCCCTTGGAGGGCACAAATCTGGCCTCAGAAAGGCACCCTAGCACCCTCACAAATAGGCAAACGTTTTCAGTCATTAATCTTTAATAGCCCAGTCTCTCACAACAAGTGACCATATCTGAAACTTTCTCTGTCAATTCCACATCTCCCCATTGCCATCCTGATAACTTCCATATTATCTGCAAGACAGAAAGGGGATAGTCCTTACAAAATATTCTATACAATAGCAACCTTAATAGTTTCATTGCACTGGAATTTACTAGATATAAGCAGACTTTTATGTGACTGTTCTGCCATCCACTGTGCATTCAGCACAGTGGGTTGGTCTCATTCTCGCCTTTCATGATATGCTCTCTGCAGTTATCACAAGTTTTGAAAAATAACATTCTACTTAAGCTATTAGTGTACCTATAAAATCACAAATAGATGAGATAATTAACTTGACTGCCATGTCTACAACTTTTTTAATTCAGTTTGTTCAAGATAGCTTCTTTTTAATTAGTTCTTGGCAGACATTGCAACTTTGATAGTAATTCTAAGGCATATTCCCATGAATTGTTTCAGCAAGATTCTGTATCTTAAAGCTGCAATATAAAACTTGCAGTAAAATCCATTGTCTTGATTCTGCAAAACTATCTCTGGTGGCTAATCCCCCAGAAATGAGGATCATGTGTATGTGCAGAATTATGCAGGATCATGCTTGAAATTGCCATACTAATTTCAGGAACTGAGATGGTTTGTTACATTATTACTTCAGTTTTAGCCACAATCCAGAGCAGAAAATATAAAGTGGAATACTCAGTGTGCATAATTTATTTTGGTTTTGTTGTTGGTTTTATTTGTTTGTTTTAGTTTGGTTTGGTTTGGTTTTCGTTTTTTTTTTGTTTTGTTTTTGGGTTTGGTTTTTTGGTTTTTTGTTTTGGGGCAGGGGTTGTTTTGCTGTGGTTGTTGTTTGTAGGAAGCAAGTGTACTACTAGCATCTTACCCTGGAAATTTTCTGCTCTCCAACACTAAGAAGATCAAACCAGTTTTAGCATAAATGCTGATTCTGGCTTATCAGAAGCATAGACCTGCAATTTAAACAGTATTTCTTTTGTACATATATGTACATAAAAAAACAGGAGCCAATTCATAATGGATGTCAAGAGAAAGAATAGAAGATTTCTATATCCTGACCCACCTGTGAGATACAGGCTGCTTTGATAGGAATTTACAAGATCTAAAATAGAATGGTAAGCTGCACAGAGCAGAAAAAAGCATCACCCTGTATGAATTATGTTCTTTAGGCAGTGATGAAGCACCACTGTTACAGCTAGGATTTGATAATGGCTTGGCTTAAACCACTTTCTATACCGAATTAGTGGCCTTCAAAAAGGCTTTCTCATTCTGCAAACGATCTCTGCATTATTGGGCAAACCCACAAGAGTATGAGATACTGAGAAGGCTGAGTCCTTTTGCTCGTATTTCAGCTTCTACTAGTGGTGTCTCCTGCCTCTGCAGCCAGAAAAAGAGGAAGTCAACAATTCATGGTTTCAGTAGTTTAAATTCCTTTTCATAGGCAGCTAAGAAAATACGATAGCAAATGCAGATTTTGACCTATGTTTTTACACTTAGTGTGAAAAACCCTAAAGAGTAGGATTGAGTTACACCTGGGTAAAAACGTTCCTGTCTTTCAGGAGTGTGTACACATGCAATTTTTGCAGTTTCCTGGCATACATAAATGCTTTCCTGTATGCTTCAAGTCATATGCTAATGAAAGTACACTAATTTGCTAGTAAACATCAATCAAAATATCTAATAGTAATTTTGTACTTCTGCTGCAATCAAAATGGACTGTCATTGGTCCTTTTTCTACTCACATGATTTGATTGCCTTTTCACAACAGAGCCCATACAAAGAGTAATTGCAAGATTTAGCATAGGTCTTAGCAGAGAATGTTTATATCAATGAAACTTGCCAAGCTTCATCAGTTTATTTCAGTGTTTTCATTCCATTTGTATGACCCATTTTTAGCTCATTGATGATAACATGCTTTGATTTAAACTCACTTTGATGTCAAGTCTGTTTGATTCAAAAATCCTGTTGTATTTAACTCATTTCAGTTTTTCTGATGTGATGTTCTTGTATATCAGTAAGTAAAGTTTATCTTTACATTATTCTGAACTAGCAGAGACTGGTTACCAATAAATTACCAAACATTATAAAGTTTTAATCTAGCCATTTCCTTTTCACTGAGGAATAATCAGCTTTAACTCTCCCTTGAAATTTCCAAACAGTTTTAACCTCATTCTTGACTTACCAAACATATTCTTTAGTTCTCACTTTCATTTTAATACATTCTAACACTATCTCCTGACAAGATGCCATATTATTTAGACACCAATTTCTTAACAAACAGAAGGAGAACATGCAAACATTATGTGCCAAGAATGTATGTTAGCATCCTGGAAGCTGCCAAGTTTCATAGATGATGATTTGTCTTCTTGATTATTTTGACAAGACTATCCATCGCAATAACCTTACCACTATTTCTTCACTTTCTTAGATATCCTTAAAGCCCTCACATCATATTTTCTGATACATTTAAAACCCTCTTCTGTCTTCTACTGGTAGAAATACGTAAAGCCTCAGGCTCTAGGATTGGCAGTGAATTAGACAAAGAGAGTTTTAGTGTTGCAAGTGTTAGCTGTAACCTTTTGTCTGAAAATAATCAAAACAATTTCTCGGGAAGAAAATATTCTGCATTAAAAATCCTGTTATACACAGTCAATAATAATTCTTAATTTTTTTCTAATGTATATAACATATTCAAGGTTCCAATTTAATAGGAAATTCAAGTCAAGGTAATAGGAAGGATATAGAACATTTAGAAGATATAACAGCCTTCTAAAGTTAATATTTTCCAGAAAAATTTATAATGCATATTCTGATTTTAAATCAGAACCGGTGTGGGGTTTTCAACATCATGAACTTATTAACCTTATTTTCTGAGCAGTTCAGAATTTCGTATCTGGTTTGGGATAAAACAGTCTACCCTTTAGATCAAATATTTTATACCGTTAGTATTGTTGTGGTTTAAAAACAGGTGGAAATTAAGTTACAAGCAGCCACTTCTCTTCCCCCACACTCCTCCCATGAGAAAGGGACAAAGAGGCAGAGACAATGGGTTGAGATTACAATTTACTGGAAAAAAATGGAAATAAGATGGGGAAAACATACAGTAATGGCAACAATACTAATAGCAACAGTGTATAAGAGAGGGTGATTACATGAAAAAATGGAAGACCTGACCAACTCAATGCTACCACAGTCAGTGCCACACAGCTTCCTGAGACAAAGGAGAAAAAGGCAGACACTGCTGCAGCTATTTTCCCTTGAGCCAGAGACAACAACAATGGTGGACAAATAATTTGCACACATGCTCCTCCCCAAGCTTGAAACAAAACAAGGTTGGACAAAGCCTACAAGTTGGATCATGCTGTCCCATCACTCTGTGACTTTGCTCCCCTGGAAAGAGAAACAAAAATGGTGTCAATTCCACTCTGCATTTCTGGTTTTCTTTCATATGTACCCACATCCCCCAGAAATTGTGTGATGGATGTAAAATAACAACCTGAATGTGCCCTCATGGCTCCAGAATCCATCCCCCCACAGCAACTGTGAGAAAATTAACCCTGCCCTAGCCGAAACTAGCACAATTACAGGGCCAGTTCACTTAAAACATAAGTTCATGGGCATTTTAGGGGAACCAAATATGAAGGCCTTACAAATCCATCCTCACTGGACTAATCAGTAGATTTTATATTCAAAAGTGACTACTGTCATATAATCTGACAGCTTTTGCTCTGGAATCATAGGTCTGCTTCAAATGCAATCACTGGGGTTGAACTAAAATTACTCATTTTATAAAGTCTGCCCTATTAAGACACTTTTTATGAGAAAATTAACCCATAATCCCTAAAGGCACTTCATAGTGTTTTGTGCATCTGCCTAGTTTTTCTACCTATGGGACCTCTCTCTACAGTTGTAACTGATTTTGAACAAACTTTTTTTCCAATTTCATTTCCTACAAGGTAAGTAAATAATTCATTTGCATAGATATAGCCTTCTATTTACCTTCAAGATGTTTTATATGTTCCCTATGGAATACAGTCCAAGGCATTGTGTTATTTCGGAGGGCATAGTCTGTGACATATCTGTCAGCGCTGTGTGGATCTCTTGAACATCGTCAAATATCTCAAGGAAAGTTGACTCTTCGTATGTAGTGATGGAAGCATGCCTTAACCCCCAAAGTAATGGTATTTTCTTGACGAGCTGAATAGCTTGAGGTTTTGAAGTCTACATTATAAGGAATATTTTTCAATATTCTAGTGATTTTTGTTGACCTTTGATACATAAAGTCCCAGTTGGTACATTTCTCCGAGTCCCAATCAATATGGTCTACTTTTCTAGTGTAAACTGTGAAAGTGTATTTTTACTCATATTGTTTGCACATTTTAATCAGTAAAGATGGTTTGCCACAGTTAAGAATGTAGAATAACATTCACAGAATGTTCTGAGTTGGAAGAGACCCAGGAGGACCATTAAGTCCCAGTCTTAAATGAGTGTCCATGCAGGGATCAAACCTGCCACCTTGCCTTTATTAGCACCATGCTTTAGCCAGCTGAAATTGTTCATAGGCTTGTTGAAGTCAGTTTAATAATGTATTTTTTGCTTCATTTTCATGTGTTTTTTTGATGGTGATTTCTTCAAGCTTAAATAATGACATTAAGGTACAGATTTGAGCCTTGCACTACAATTCCTTGTTTCTTGAAATGGGGTTGCAACCTTGATCATAGGTAAATATGCTGTTTGTTCTACCTCCAAAGCTGAAATGATTCTCAAGGAATAACACATGTTATAAGACAAAATCTTTAATCAAGGCCCAGTGCCCAGGATAATGTTTGCTTCTAGACTTACCTGTGTAATGCATTGGTTGTGCCAGTAGTCTCCCTTTGAAGGTTTAAATAGATGTGTTGACAGGCAATGAATTTAGATTGTGTGATTTCCACTTAAATATTTTTCAGTGTCAATTTGTGGAGAGAAAAAAATCTATGTAGCAGTACTTCACTTACTATTTTAAGCATGAAATTCTACAATTAAACTCATCTGCATAAATATTAGGATATTTTTAAGCAGAGATTCAGGTTATACTATCCTGTGTTTTAAATATGACATGCTTACAATATGCTGTATGAAAATATATTTAGGTCATTTTTATTTAAAGTGTACAAAATCCTTTTTCTTGTTAGGCACTGCTGCAAAAGCATTTTCTTCCAGGATTCAAGCTCAGCAGGCACATCACCTGAAAAAAAGTCCTCTGACCTGCTTCGAAAAACTCCAAAGCTTCTTGCTGAAACTAGTAGTTAAATTCACCTTCCACTTCAGTTAATGAGGAAACAGTAATGCAGCAAAGCACTGAGAAATCGTTTAATCTAAAGAAGGATTTTGGTACAGATACTCCAATTCCCCTCCATCCTCCGTCAATACAGTACATTCAGGATTCCACTATCCTTAGCGTAACTCCACTAGCATTAGTGGATTTCTAGCAGTGGAGTGGCATCCTCCACTAAGTCTGTGCAACTGGGGAATTAGTTACAACTATTGACCATTTGTTTGTGCTGCTGTTTCAGTTGATAATCATTAGTTTTATAAGTGATCCAAATATAGTTTTGTGCTGTTAACTCTGACTCCCTTATTTGATAGATTGTCCTTGATCTGTAGGATTTAAGATATGGCTGTGTATTGACCACTTACCATCCTGATTAAAAAACTTGTAGCGTTATTTGATATGTCTGTCAATTGAATTGATTTGCCTTTATTGCTTTTCTTCCTAAGTTTCCAGCTTCACTGTGAACACACCAAGTCATTTTTTACACTTCCTTTAGATGGTTTTGAAAACATGATTTTGTGTTTTTCTGAAATTTCCCACAATGTAGCATTCAGTTTAATTTGTTTCTAGAGTAGGAGGAACTAAGTTCCCCTAAACATCACCACAAAAGAACACACAAATATATAAAGACAGGGACTCTGTCTTAGAATAAAAATCTACAAATCACATCTGAGACTAAAGTGGACTAAACCCCAAGATTATTTCTGGAATTATGACTTTTTCTAGAATGAAGAAAATCAGAAATATTTGTGCAAACCTTTAATAGGTGATCAGCCAATGGGAAACCTCTAGTTTGTTTTGCGTATACATAGGGTATAGTGACATCCAGAGGAAAACAAGGAAAGCCAGTTTTTCAGAATCCTGCAGTCAAATTCTCTGAATTATAGAAAATGAAATGGTTATGGTGAAACATTAAAATAAAAAAAGCATTATAAAATTATTTACCCAAGGGTGAAAATTAGGACATGTACTTTTCTCCTTATCAGTGAGGGGCTGTTCCTTAATAATCTTTCATAACATTCTGCCATAATCAGGGAACATAATGGTTGTCACTTTGACAGAAACCATTGCCACTTAGGTTCAAGACATAAAGAGCTATGGCAGAGATATCAAACATGTAAGATTACTTACGCTTAAGGAGAACCCACCTTACAATATTAGCAGTAAAAGTCATTAAAGTCTTCCAATTGTTTCAGACTCTTTCAGTAAGGGCAACAGTTCACTTGGCTATTAGAAGTTAATCATGTTATTCTTGAGAACTTTTTTGACCTGAAATCTATAACCAGAATGATTGGAATTCTTTATATAATACGTGTCTCACTATCAACAAGTTATGTTCCCAAAAGAAAGCAAAGAAAGTAAGATCATTCACTTTAAACATTTTTTTTGCATGTGTGGCAAATGAAAACATAAAATATCACAGTGAAAGTGCAGAAAGTTTATAATTCTGCATGTCTAAGCTTGGATCATGTTCCACATATATTTCTTATAAGCCCAGCTTTCAGTATGCATAGATGCTGATTCTGTTTCAATTCAACTGACTCTTGCAGCTAAAATGTAGAAAAGTGTGTAATTTGGATAGCAAGTATCAACATTTCTTTCCAGTTCTTCAAGGAAACAAACGGATGAACACAAGCAGCAGAAATTAGTCAAGCAAGTGATCTATTAACCTAATGGATACAGAATGGGGAGCTCATGTGCTGCAGTTTAAATCTCTGGGGTAAAGCTCTTTGCAGCTCTAATTTACCAATTTGTTAAATTTCAAACACAACTAAGAAACATTACAGCCAATTAGTTCCAGTAAGACTATAAGACTGTATATTTAAATACCCCACTTGTACTGCTGTCCTGATAAACTGAAATATCTCTCATTTCTTTCCAGACTGTTCTACTGGAGAAGCTGCTCTTAAAAAACTCATTTGGGACAAAAGTTAAAAGTCCTTGAAAATTAAATTAAATTCATTCAATTAGGCTGAAGAAATATCTAAGCCAACTATTAGTAAGAAGGATTTTATTTAGTTTATTTCTGTCAAATTGGAACTTTAGAGGGACTTCAAATTATCAAAACTGCTTCTATTTGAACTTAAACAGCAGCTCCAATTTAACTCTGCATTTATAGATTTATTTATTTATTTAATGTTCATGCAAGCAGAAATATGAATTTCATATGAATCTGGGAAAAAATAACCAGAAAATAAAGAGCATGGGGTTGCTTAAAGACTGTAAAGAAGTTCATTCCCAGGCACATGGTGTGACTCTTAGGGATGGTGCTGTACAGGACCAGGAACTGGACTCAGTGATCCTGATGGGTCCCTTCCAACTCATCTTAGTCTGTGATTCTGTGATTCTGGGATTCCTCACGGTGCAGCAGGGGCCAACAGCTTCTTGGGCCAAGGAGCTGGAGGCATCAGGGGCTCCTTGGAGGGTGGCAAGGCAGGGTGTTACCAGCCATGTCCATCCCACTGCTCCAGCTGTGGACCAGGGAAGGCAGAAAGGCAACTAGGGACAATCCTGGGCATGGGGCTGGTGTGTTGGCCTGCAGGTGGGAGTCAGGATCAGGCCTAGTGGGCAAAACCAGGGTCAGGCACAGCTCAAGGTGGCCAGGCAACCTGGGCCTGGACCATGGCTAGGCACAGACCAGGCTGCAGCATGGAGGGTCTGCTGCTCCAGCAGGGCCAAGCACTGCTGCCTCAGCCAAAGTCAGACTCTGTGGGCGGGGGATTGTCAGGTCAGTGCTGAGCTTTAGGGTGTGCTGCATGGATCAGCTGCAGTTATTTCTTTTCTACAGACAGTAGCTTAATCTGAAGCATTGTATAGTGCAAGTGATACACAGGTTGTTTCCAGCATATATAAATTCTTCTTTGACCTGGAAAACATATTCACCTTAAATATAAAAAAACCCTGACTAATTTTTTATCTCCAGATGAGGTACTTATTATGAAAAATAGTAACTGATAATCATGATAAAAATTTCCAATAATTTTTTAATCTTGAGAAATTTGATACTCAGTTTATTTTAAAATCTACAAAATTATCCTTGGTTCCTTTGATCTTCTCCAACAATGCATGAAGGCAGTGCTTTGCTCCAAATCAAAGAATAAAGCAAGCAGTAGCATCTGCTTCTGTAACCACTGATTCCTACCTGCAGAAGAGAGGAAAGAGCTTCTTCTGACAGAGCTGGTTTGCAACTCAGCCTCAGATAGACTGGGGACTATGCCTGCCTGATGCAATTACACGCCAGCTGACAGTAGTTACATGCACATCTTGTAACCGAGAAAAGAGCATGTGAGTGAGTTATTTTTGTCTCTTCTCATCTTTCATTCCTCTTTTCTTACTTCTTCATTTAAATGAGAAGTTTTACTTAATGGTCAAAACCCCTGTAGGTAAAGTGACTGGATAATGGTGGAAAAAAATCGGAAGTGAGTTGCCATTAAAAAGGAAAGGGTTGTGGCAGTAGGGGTTCATCTGCGGAGGTGTACCAGTGGCAACAAGTGAACCGTGAGCCAGCAGTGCGCCCTGGTGGCCAAGGAGGACAGCTGTGGCCTGGGGTGCGTTGGGAAGAGTGTCCAGCAGGTTGTGAAAGGTTTGCACTCTGCCCTGGTGAGGCGGCATCCGGAGTACTGTGCTCAGTTTTGGGTTCGCCAGTTCAAGAAAGACAAGGAACTGCTGGAAAGGGGCCAGTGGTATGAAAGGATTAAGGGACTGGAACATCTCTCTTATTAGGAAAGGCTTAAGAGAGCTGGGCCTGGTTAGCCTGGAGAAGATACAACTGAGAGGGCATTTTATCAATACATACAAATATCTTAAGGGCAAATTACAAGTGGATGGGGCCAGATTATTTTTAGTGGTGTCCAGTAACAGGACGAAATGCCACACACACAAATGGAAACACAGGAAGTTCCACCTGAACATGAGGAAAACCTTCTTTATTTTGAAGGCCACCCTCTGCAACCTGCTGGTTGTACCTATTTTAGTAGTGGAGTTGAACTAGCTGATCTCTGGAGGTCCCCTCCAACCACAACTATTGTGTGATTCTGTGATAAGGAGAAGTGAAATATTCTCTAAAATTTGTTTTCCATGCAATCTTGAGGTTATCAAATTTTGAGAAAAAAAAAATCCCTTGAGAAATACGTCTTAGAAGAAAAAAGTCACTAAATGTTTCAATTATTCAAGAGAAATAATTGTAACAAATATTTCTGGAACATTTTCAAGGTAATTAAAGGGAAGGGATTGTTTCAGGTGCAACTAGTAAGAGAGTGAATCATGCAGAACGAATGATGACATTGTTGAAAGAGATCATAAGATGTAGCAATCAGAATTCTGTAAAACGTGGCTTAAGTGACCCAAGCAGTTTGATTTTTTTTACATTTGAAAATCTATTCAAATAGTACTGAGAAGGTGTAGGTTTGGTTTTTGGTTTTGGTTGGTTGGTTGGGGATTTTTGGGAACTTGCATGTTTAGAATAGTCTTTAAAAAATGTATTTGTAAAATCACTGATAGTATTGTCAGGGTCTTTTTTGATTTTTCAGTTTTTCAGCCTTCTAACCTGGATGTTAAACCTGATAAATGGTTAGATTAGCAAAGTGTGCATGAATGAGTAACTGACAAAATGTTACAGTAATTAGATGCTTGGTAATACGTATGGAATTTCTCGTTTGAATTTTATTGGCCTTTATTATGAAATAAAGTGTGTGCTCAAAGAGGAAATAAATGCTATGAGTTTATGTGCAGGCATAATATAAACTAACCATTACAAAAATCCATAGCTACAAACAAAGAGTTATAGGAAACCATTAACAAAAAATAGTGTTCTGTAATGGAGTTGTAGCTTAGACATAAATTGAACTTAATGGTGTCACATTGTTCTGGTGTTCCTTTATCTCCATGACAGATGAATTGGGAATCCTCCTTTTCAATCTTCTTTTTTCCATACTAAGGAAACCTTGTTCTTACAATTTTTATGTCTAGGTCACTTTTGCAAAATTTTAATCATTGCTATTACTGTGTTTTGTCTTCTGTCTAGTTTGTCTTAATGCTTCCTGCAGTGTGCTGGTCAAAACTAAACACCCTGTTCCCACTGTTATCATAGTACCACATGGCAGGACTCAACAATGAATCTCTGTATCTTATATGACAGTGGTGTTAAAAATATCCCAGAATTATATATTTCCTTTCTACAAGACCATCAGCAATTTGTGATAATTTAAAAAAAAATCTTTCTGTTTGAATATTAATGAAATACTCCTTATATACAAATATTCCTTATTTTATACTTGTATGTATGATGTTCACAAGTGAAATGAAACTGTTTGCTTTGACCTTACTGCATTTCATAGTCTTTATTTAAGACTGTTTCTTTGATTTATGAAGATAATCCTGTCCTCTCAAATGTTTTGAAAATCTTGTGTGTTGTGTCACCCATGCACTTTGTACTTGTAGCCTCAATGCCATCAACTAAGTCTTCCATGAAAATACCAAATAATTCAGATTAGTTCTAGTTCAGATTTCCATGATCTATGGCATTTATAATGAAATTTGGCAATACAGAATTAATTACAGGTCTTTGAACAGGGGTTTTGTTTTGTGGGGGTTTTGGCTCATTTTGTTTGAACTCTGGTTAAATAAAATGTAACACTAATTTAAAGAAAGCAGAAATTTACCTTATGCATGATATTGCTCTACAGAGAATTTCATTCTGTAAGGAAAATGTTTTGCTTACACACACCAGAAAAGGACCTAGGTATATATTAATGCTAGTGTCTCAGAATGATCCCCTGGCAATACTGGATTATGCAGTAGTAAAAAGGAAGCATTTCTCACATACTATAAGAATTAGATATTCCATATAATGTGCTAAAAAGATTTATCTTGAATTTATGATTTCAGAACTCATCATAATGCCACAGCTTATAAATTTGAACTGAGAAAAGAGAGCAACCCGTAATGGAATACATTCAGAACATGATAGGTAGAAAATTAACCTTATTCTACTATTAAGTTGGTCATGATCAATAGCTTTCACAAATACCATAAAATGTCCCTGATTTTCAATCTACATTTCCTTAAAATTAACATCTAGAATAAATTGCTTTTTTATTACTATTACTGTGGGGCACCTTCTCCTTGGAATTACTGTTAAGGTCACATATAATAAAAATACGTCTTTAAAGTACAAAATTATTTTGATAAGGAATGCAAAAGCCAGAAGATAATGGGTTCAGATAAGCCAGCATTTAAAATATATTTGACATACCAGTAAATTGTCTGGATAGTTCAGAAACTGCAAGTGCTGGGGAAGTATTTCATACTGCAAATTTATGGCCTTTTTTCTTGTTGAAATAGAATTAATGACAATCCTATAGATCAGATACACATTGTTAATTTCACAAAGAGGCTAATAGTTTCTTCATTTATGAAAATAGGTTACTTTAGTACGCACAGCCTGAGCCTCATTTTACATCCACAGGTTCTCAGGATCCATTCTCTTTCACTCAACTTTAGTCATTTTTTTCAATGAAAGACACCAGAACTACATCAATTAAAGAGTAATTTAAATATATACGCACACAATGGAGAGAGAAAAGGGGAGAAGAATCAACTGTGAACAGAATGGAGTCTTTTCATCAGTAAAATACAATACATTATTTCTTACAGGATAAAATTCACTTTACCCTGAAAGCCCAAGTAATCGTCGTGTGACAGAAAATGTGTGAATGGGATGAAAAGATAAAAATCAAACACTTCTCAAAGTAAGCTAGGGTAGGGGGCTGTAGCAGAACTTCCCTATGATGAGTGTAGCAACTAATCCCACAGAGGAATTAGGGCACTGTTCATACTATGGCATTTAGAGAGCTTGTTGCATTTCCCTAGGTTTTATTGCATGGTTTTTAGGAAGATCTCCTCAGACCACCTAGGCTGCTTTTCTTCACCACTTAGGTGTGAGATATCATAATCTATCTCTTCTGCCCGGGGCCCCCTACTACTTCTTTGAGTCGAGATTACAACACTGTTACAGTATTACATATTACAAAGGGTTTCCTGTTTTTAAAGTTAAGTTTCTCTCTACCCACTTATAAAACTAGCAGTTCATGTTAGACTGGGTTTTGAGAGATCTGAAGTTATTCCCAAGCAACTGGGAATCTCTTTCAAATTAGCAAAATTTGCTGTGATCATATATAAATATATACAATCTATATAATTCATGTAAGAAGATTATATTGGTAAACATGATAATTTACAAGCCAGATTTTGTCTTGGAATTATGAAAGTCTAGTTTCCTCATGTCTCATTTTGTCATGGCCTTTTTATGTAGATGAAAATATCACAGTTATTCAGCCAAAAGCAGTCTTCTTGTTTTGTCTATTAATTCCTGTTATATTGTCTATATATATATATATATATTCCTGTTCCTGTATATTGCCAATAATCATGGAATTTGGTCCATTAGGACAAATCAGACAGCTTTCTGAAAGGGAGTTTAATCACCAGATTCATATGGTACATAATAGTTTTTTGTGAAGAATCAGGCTTGTAAAAAATATTGAAAGCTCCTCCACTCACCACTCCAGTCCTAATTTTCTCCTTAATTTTCTTTTTTTTCTTCTTCAAACATGCAATTGAGAAGAAATCAGTAGTACACAGCTACCGGGCATCAGGCAAGGCAGTTCAATGTTTTCTTGATCCTTAGAGCTTTTGATATGTATCTGCTAGTGAGTGTGTGTAATTCTCATAAATACATTTAGAAGTTCAGTTTCTTTCTCATAATCTCAGGAAACACTTTTGAGAAGTATTTGAATGTAGGTTGCCTGTGACCAAAACCAATAGAAAAGACAGTGAAGTTTTAAGAAAGGTAAATGGCTGATTTTTCTTTTGTGTGTTTAGAAACTTTTGATTTGGTTTTGATTCAGAGTACCTCTTTCTCTGTATTTCAGAAGCCATGCATGCCAAAGCCCAGGCTTTTGACCTGTGTGAATTGTCCTATAAATTGTTGTAGACACAGATTAGCTAATGAGTGACTGTATGTTCAATCCCTGTATGCTTACTTGATTTCTTGTTCTGGTACAAATGAAAGCCATAACAAAGTCATAATAATTTTTTTTCCTAAAGTAAGTCGATATTTAATAAGCAGGTTGGATTGGTTTTCAAGTTTTATTCTCAAGAGGACACAAACTGCTGTGAGTTTACTATAAACGATTTGATAAATACCTGGCAGGGTATGTCAGAGTAAGAACACAAATTCGAACAGAAACTGGAATATGAAGTTGCATATGTTATCTGAGCAGACATTTCTGCAGACCATACCATTCTGCATCGCTGCCATGGGACTAAGATCTAAAATGTCTTGTTTCTCACCCAAAACATCCTGAGAAATTACAGATGCAATAAATGACACTGGTACCTCTACCAGTTATTATGTTGAGAGCCTGCTGCAAGAGGGCTGTCCGTGACTTTGAGGCAGCAAGACAGGACCTCAGTATTTTCTGAGCCTTCCTATCTCCAAAATCATTCTGTAGTGGAAGGACCTGAGTCTGTGGAAGGTATTTCCTGCAAAATCAATTGCACTTCAAAAGGTACCTGATATGAAAAAGATGTGTACAGCTAAATATACTGCTATTTGCTACTTATGTGCATCTATATTCAGCTGTTAGCACTTTGAAATTCTAGCCTGTGATTCCTAGTCCTTTAATGTACCACATCCTGTCTTGCTAGATATAAGATCTAATATATAGGTTTGCTGATTCGTTGGTTTCCATGTTTGCTTGCATGTTGGTTTGCTAGCTTGCTTGTTGTTGATGGCATTGAAAGGATCTATAGGATAAGTTCCAAACATACATGAAATAAATTACTCTCTGTGGCCTAAGTTATGAAAATGCTAATGAAGTTAGATTTGATGTAGTGAACTAAAGAGAATTGTTGAAACTTGACCTTAATCATCCAGGACAGTAGCTATTATAGAGAATAGTTCAGAGGTTTAGGCAAATTCCCTGTGAGAATTCAATGTAGGAAATTTTCTCATCCAATAGCCCTCAATGGACTTCTTTTCATTAACTTTGTACAGACAGCTATGCAACGCCCAAAAGGTATTTGACAGTCTAATTTCGAAGCATAAATGCTGCAATCATGTGACTAATTTTCTTCACTTACTGATTATGTCTGACATAGTACACTTCAAAAAGTCACAGTGCATGCAAATAACGTGACAGAATAACAGTACTTACAGTATTTGCACTTACTTTGATTAATTATGGTGTAACTTACTGGAAATAAATTATCAGCAAATGCAGCAAAAGGACATTGCTGTTGTAATAAAGAGAATCTACACTGAATCAGCAAACAAGATAAATTATCATTGACCTTATTACACAGAAGAACACTTGCTTTTAGTTGAACTATATAAAAAAGTTTGGCTTTTGCTTGTATTTGTTTTTATTAGCACTCATCAGGATTTTATCCTTTTCATTGATGAAAGATCAACACCAGATGCATACTGAGAAAAAGAAAGAATAAAATATTATTTATAATTCTTAACACTGTTTTCATTAATTGTAGATAATTGCAGGTATTTTGTTGGTCCCTGTGATTTTCCTTTTTCTTCATTATTCAGGGGACAAACCCGAGGGATCATTAGAATAAAATAGGAGCAATACCACTGAGCATTCCCAGCATTATATACAGCAAATCCACTGATCTGACACACAGAAAAATAAATTTCCATATATATATTATGTAACTGAATAATTATATAA
>VZTN01010874.1:28182-38305 GCA_013400515.1 Erpornis zantholeuca | reverse complement strand
TCTGGTGGACAGGAACTTATTTAGTATGCTAATAAGCTTCCACAGCATTCCCGTGCTGTAATGAAAGTCACACATTTGACTGTATTAAAAAAGGTGTTTTCAGCAGATTGAAAGAAGTGATTTTCACCATCTTGAGACCACACGGAACATGCCATGCTAACTTTTGGGCTTCTATGTGCAAGAAAGACATTGACATACTAGAGCAAGTCCGCAGAATGACTCAAAGGTGAGACTAAGAAATGTGGGCTTGTTCATCCTTAAGCAAAGGATACGAAATAGAGACATCACCACTGTCTGCAGCCACATAGTAGAAGATGTAGAGAAGAGGGAGTGAGACTTATACCAGAACCCCATGAATACAGGACAAGCGGCAGCAGATATAAGTAGGAACATGTTATATTCTGACTGAATGTATAAAAAAAAATCCCATGAGGATGGTTGAACATGGGAACATGATGTCCCAAGAGGCTGTGGAAACTCCACCCATGGAGATACTCAAACCCCAAGTGGGCACTGCCTGAGGAACATGCTCTAGCAAGAGGCTGGCTAGAGATCTCAGG
Organism: Erpornis zantholeuca; assembly: GCA_013400515.1. NCBI lineage: Eukaryota > Metazoa > Chordata > Aves > Passeriformes > Timaliidae > Erpornis > Erpornis zantholeuca. The sequence continues at coordinate 37,745 of VZTN01010874.1, read as the reverse complement.
AAGTCTCTTCTAACCCATGGGACTCTCTGAGTCTGTATGCTGTCTTCTCACTCACTACTACGGACCAGAGAATTTTTTAAAATTAATAAAGGTTTTCATAATTATTTTAAGCCCATGATAATACACTGCAAATATATAAGAAAAACAGAATGCAAGCAAACACAGGAGAAGCAAACCCATATACAGGATTAAATCTAAGAAAGGGGGATAAGTTAAGTATTTTGTTCTGTTTTCTGATTTGGGGACTGGGCATGACATGAAGCTAGTGAAGATGAAGTTCAAAGATGAACAATTCAGTTCTTTATTTAACAAATAGTTGAACTCTGTAACTCCTTGTGAGGAGTGGCTATAGATAATAGAAGTTTCTATGAGCTGACAGGCACACTAAACAAGTCCGTGGAAAACAAATCCATTTCATGTTAACTCAATAGGACGCACACCCTGCATAGAAGGCTCATAGATGAAAACGGCTAGGAGATGAAAAAGTCTTAAATGGTTGTGCTGTTCTTACACTCTTTCTTAAAATAATTTTTCTTAGAAACTTGCCTATGGAGAAAATCACAGTCAAAATAGAAATTCTGGACTTGACAAACCATTGTCCTCTCCACAAACAATTCTTCTAAGGAAGGGAGAGAGACACAGTGCTCACCATTTAATAGTTAAAAGCCATAGTAACATGTAAGAGGGAAAAGCTAGCAGAAAAGAATTTCTGAAATTGGAATTACACAGATTGGAAGATGAGAAATTTGAGTTTTAATTTCATGTGGGGTGGAAAAAACAGGGTGAGCACTTGTATTCAATTCAGGGTGTTTAGGAAAAAAAGGAAAAACCTCGGTTCAACAATAAAACAGACTTCTTTAATAATGGTGTTCCAAGTGTTACAGCAGAAGGAAAAAATGAGGAACCAAAAGGAAAACAATAGATAACAGAAGACATCAGAATAGGCATAAGGTTTGCTTGTGGATCAGAAAGTGAGAGTAAGGAATTTAGAAACATGCATAAAGAAAGCGGAGGATTTTCAGAGTGCAGTCTTGACAAAAAAATCTTTATTGCAAGCCTGAAAGATTAGATATGCTGAAGTAACAAGACAGTAAATGGAATATAAGAATATTAGAATATGCAGATTTTTGTAATGATGAAAAGGGAAATTAGGGAATTGTATGAAAATTTAGAGTGGTGACTCCCAGTGACAGTTACTGAAAATCCCATTTCTTATAAATTTGCTCATTTTCAGTCATCTTCAATTCTGAATGGACTGAGAGTAGATTTGTAAGTGAATTTGGATCTATATTGTATATGAAATTAAGTTACTTCAAGGGAGAAAACACTTCTATCTCCACTTGCATAAAACAAGCTTATTGGGCTAAAAAATGACAGTAATGCAATCATTCTCAAGGAAGCACAGAGACTTCAAGTGACAATGTTATATTCTTTTTAAAGAATCACTTAAAGATAAAGCATTTTAAAAACCCATTTATCCCTCCCAGACCTGCCATATTAAGAACTCTGCATAGCAGGAGTCTCACCTTTGCAAGTATTCAAAAGGACTGCTTTAAGAACACAGAAATATAATATAAAAGTCTCTTGAATACACTTCTTAAAACATTGCCTCAGATTCTTATGTACTTCCCATCTTCAACTGTAATAAGTGTATGATATTCCAAATCACATTCTTCTGTTGTAAAGGGAGCAGATATTCAGTTAGTTTGTCTCAGACTACAATTAAGAAAATAGCATTTCTTGCTTACATTAATGGGGCACATACTACAGTAAAAACATTTTTCCTAACCTCTTTCAATGAGCTTCAATGTTTTCATACTTAAAAGAGCCAGCAAATGGATAAAAGAAAGTTTTCTCTTCGCATATGACAAAGACTGCCTTTCATAAATACTTCTTTATATTTTAAAATAAATTCTGAATCTTTCAAAGGACTTCAAATACATATAGCTAGGTTATCTTTACAGGCTATGAAAACTCACGCAGAGATAAGGAAACTGCCTTTATAGTGCTAAACATGTCTTAAGAAGTCCCTTTATTAGTACTGATGAAAGAACTTTTAACATTCTCATTAATTGAAAGAAAACCAGCAACCAACCAAGTCGCTTTTCTTAGAACAACTATGAATCAATTCCAGAGAAGGCAGTTTTCAATAGTGTAACTTCTGTATAGTCTTTGTTGGTAATTAGGTAAGTAACCTGTAATAAATGCATCTTTTTTATTTATCAGCAGCGTTTTTTTCAGACACTGGTGTAAAAATATGGCTGACGCTCTGTGCTGCAATCAAATTTATTTTTAAAAGGTTACTTTCATTACAAAAGGAACATTATTCACATAGAGATTTACACACACACATACACACACACACACACAGACACAAAAAAAAAATTTAAAGTTCCTGGAGCCCGAGTGAAGTCTCACAGATGGAAGTACAGATGAAAAATAAAAGTGGCCTGAAGCTGTGCAGCCAAAACATGGGAGTTATAGGTCTGACAAGTAAAGTCACTGAGTCCTGTATACTGCCTTTCATTTGCCTGAGACTCTAGAGATTGTGACCACACGCATAAAATTACAATAGCATGCCTCATCTTTACATATAAGCCCATGCTGCATTATGAAGAAAAAAAAATCAGAGATCTTAATTACTGCGTTTTCCTCAACTGTCTTACGTGATCTTCGTATTTGCACTGACTTTAGAACAAAACCTGCATACAACGGCATTTACTCCTGTTTAACAGTAGAGGGGGCCCACTTCCTTAGAAAAAGATCCGGGTTTTGTCTCGACAATCAAATGTCTTTGCAGTAGTGACATAGAAACATTTTACTAGTGAAATAGAAAAAGCGAAGAAACAATTGCAAGCAAAGAAAGTTACTGTTCATTGAAAGTAAAGTTATTTTAACTCCTCACAAGCTTTGATTTACTGTGAAAACCCATCCTAATTTTACTTAAACTGTTTTCATTTTATAAAAACAGGTGCAAAACAAAAGTCAGAACAAGAAAAAGAAGGAATGGCTATTACAACACAGTTACCACTATCTACCCAGGATAGGTGTAAATTTCTTATCCAAAAAAAGGATTGATTTATTCAGGTTTGGGTCATGGTCTTAATTAGTTGCTTCAAGAAAATTAAAAATCTGTAAGACCCATATCCTTTAAATGAGTTCAGGTGCATTGCAATGATCAAACCACCCGACCATCTGATCCCACTGAGGATTCACAGAAATATTTTTTTCTAGTTCTTCCCACTGAAAATGTAATTACCATTTTCTATTCTTCCCTTTAATTACACATACTGGAGTAACAATCTTTTTATTTATCTACCATAGTAGTAAGTAGTTCACATCTTTCTGTTACCTGAGCTGTTTCATTCACGATATATTTAACCCAATCCTATACAAATAAACAAAAGAAAATAACCTACAGATGCCTGCAAACTATTATAATTTTTAAAACTACTCTTTGAGGTGTGATTTAAACATTAAAATGCAAAACCAATACTTTTCCTGTTTGGTGTTTAAATTTCCAAACTTTGACCTTATTATTTAAAAAACTTCAGCAAAATGTGTCTCTTTTTTTTTTAATTTGCATATTGACACCTTAATAATGGCATTTATCTATTTTCAGTGGTTGAATTTCTTTGTAGTCAAACTACAGTGGCATATATTTTATAATAATGAAATCTTCTAGGAGTTTGTTAGCGAAGGGAAGAAGTTTCTTACTAAATACATCTAACAAAGTTCAAGTTAGTTCAGAATAGTGCTTTGAAAGCTTCAATGAAGTGTCATAAACAAGTTACAAGAAACAGTGGTGAGGTAAGGGCCTTCAATATAAAAGGGGCTTCACTATAATATCAAGCAAAATTTCTTGCAGGAAATAAAGAACATTCTAACTAGTGCTAGCACTTGTGAAAGATTGCAATTAAAATGTCAAAAGACAAATTTTTTTCAAATGAAAAAGTATTTTGCCTCAATGCAATCAAAAGCTATTCTTGGATATCTCTTTGTTCTTTTTGATTTTGCAACACACAACCTCTGTGACACACAACCTCTTTCTGGGACACTACTCTTATAACTGTGGTTCACTCTGCTCAGTCTGCATATGATTTTCTCTTCAAACCTCACAGCAGAATACCGTGTCCCCCACTATGGCAGTTACAACGCCACATGTCCAAGCCAGCCCCAGCAGTTAGTTTTCAAAACCAAAGCCACGGATATTTGTGATTTGGGCACACAACTAGAGACTAACCAGTTACCCACATAGTTAAAATTATATAAGAAAGCTAATATTACAGGCAAAGCTTCACAAGTAAATACGTATGCATGTGTGCACAGGGTGGTTAGGCAGTTAAAAGGGAGCTTGGAAGATATTTGTTCATACATCAAGCACTCCAAGCTCTCAGAATATGAAGCAACAACAAGATCTTATGAAAGCTATTAATTTTTTATATGGGCACCTATTAGTAATTTCTTACATAACATAATAAACATTTTTACAGAAATGAAAAAACAAACAAACAAACAAAACCAAAACCAAACAACAAAAATCCAGGAAACCTAATTGATTTGGATGTGTAAAATATATGGTTTTGCTGTACATTTGAAATAGTGGCTAAACCAAATGAAGAAAATAAGGAGACATTCAACAGCCAAATGACAGAATAATTGCATTAAAATAATGATTTTTAAAAACCTAACTACCAGAGAACTGAACTTTTTCTTAAACTATAGATGTCAACTCTTCAGCCGAATATGATTTGTTATGGATACTCAGAACAAATTTATTTTAAAGTTGCTACACTGTGGGAACCTGGATTCTTCTCTGCTAAAATTAGCTCCAGACAAAATTTTTCCCTAGAACCAAGTACTGGTACAAAGTACAGAAAAAAATTACACAAAACTCAGATGCTCAGAAAGTTACTCCACTGTGGATTCAGCTGGTCAATCTTTGAAACTGGGTCTCTGTGGAGGCAGATAAGCCTTGGAGGGATGTCCCTTGAATGGGCTGTGATAAGCCCATCTCAACTGTCCCCCAGAAGAGATACCCCTTGGATGGAACAGTCCTCCTGGTCATGGTGAGATCCCACCATGCTTGGTGCCCATGCAGACTCTTTGTAACCCATTGGTCCTTCCCTGTTTGGTACCACCCTTGCTTTTGCCATAAAAACCCCAGCTTCTGCCCAGTTCATTATGGGCTCTCGTTCCTGGCTCCCTTCACAGAGTGCTGGACAATAAAGCTGCCTCTGTGGAACTGCCACAGGAAGCTCCTGTCTCTCCATCCCTGAGTCTGCCTGGGGTTACCTCACAAGGCACAGCTGAAATCACTAAGCTGAAATCGCTGCTAAGAGCTGATTGCCTGCATCCACAGGCTGTCCCCTTGTTGAGGTTCCCTGGTGGCCAGAGGACTGCCAGAGGCTCCTGGAAAGCTGTCTCTTGCGGGACCTCTCTCTCTGGGAAAGTCACAGCATCCCAGGTCTGACCAACGGGCCCCTGGCAGCTGCCATCAGGTCTTCTAGCTCCTCCAGGTCATGCTTTTTTGCCTTTTCCTTTGAATCAGCCTTATCATTAGCAGGGTAAATCAGGTGAGAAAGATTGAAATCATTGAAATTATTCCCACCAAAATGTCCACATAATCCAAATTAATTTACAAATTAATTAAATAAAGGAATTAGCATATTCCATATCATCTGGACTAAAGGAGGCAGCTGGAAGGTAGATTTATTAAACCTGAAATAATGACAAGAGTTCAAGACAGTCTACAGGTGTAATTAAACACATATCCCTTTCTTGAAACTTAATTTGATAAGAAGTTCACAAACATGGATAAAGGATTAAACTTAAAATACTTATTTCTAAATAACTCTATACTCTTTTTTTGGCAATTATGGAAACCTGGGATTTTAGTTTTTTTCTTAGAATATTTTCCATGAAAATATGAAATTTTGTATTTTGAGATGAAGAACAGTTTTATTAATAAAAATATAAACAAATCATTTAAATAAAACTTTTTCAATTAACATTATCAGAAATAAACTTTCAGCTAGAAAAAAAAGGGTCTCAGGTTAAAAGATCAAATATCATTCTACCAAGAATACCTCAATACACTTAGTCTGATGATGTTAATGTCCTAAGGACAAAGTGAATTTTTTTCATTATGAATTTGGAGGAAATTGACAAATTAAAGGAAGAAACTGTAAAGATTAATAAAGTCAGAGCAACAGTATTTATTGACTATATACTCTGCAAGGCAGCTATGTAATGGAGAAAAATTTTATTTGCAGCTTGACTAAGCAGGCTTAGTGTGAACTTTGCATCCAAAGAACACACACGGAATAGAATATTTATGGATGTTGCAACTTCATTTAAAAGATTCATTTTGAGAACATACTGCTTCAGACACTGGAGTCAATCAACCGCAAGACCCCAATCTGTAGCTAAGCAGACTCTCTTACTTCTGCTGCTCACTAAACTTATTTTGCAAACCTAGAAAAGGGTTGTCTGTGGTATTGGTAAGATATGCAGCCAGGACTATGGACTTTCTACTCCTACCATTGGCTCTTATTAGAATTATATTAGTATTTATCTCTATTTCTTAGAAAATAAAGTTTTGATAATGATGCACTTCTCCCTAAATTTGAATATACTCCAAACCAGCATGAATACCTGTAGAGCTGTTGCAGACAGTTCAGACATGAGATTACAGATTTTTGCAAGTTAGATTTAGATCAATTTCAAAGGTTATCTTGAAATGTGATACTTATTCTAACAAACATTCTTAACATATAAAAAATGTACAGTATAGTAGTTGTATTAACAAATGTTGATTAAGAACAAATGTTAATTAAATCTTAAAATCACATTAATGTTTTGAAGAAATACTGAAATATTACCAAACCTCTGTACAGAGAATCATATAATTATTTATGCTGCAAATATTCTAGGAAAGTGGTGGACTGAATCCTCTTTTACCAAGAAGCAGCTTTACTGGATGTTTTCTCTAGTTGTAACTTCAGGAATGGGTCAAAAGTTATATTAAATGAAATACTTTACTGATTAAATATCCTGTTCTAAGGATTTACATTGTGGGCCAATTATTACTCTCTAAAGTAATAGTATTCTGCTGTTGTTGTTATACTTCCTGATCCAATTTAAAAGTGTATTCTCTGTTCTCTACTGTTACTTGCTCAGGAGAGCTGCTAAGTTCTCCTGTTTGCTGGAGTCGGTGCCTTTGCTGGCTTGAAAGGAAATGACACAAAGCACTCCACAGTCACATTTCTTCTTGGAGTGGCCTGCACAAGCAAGAAAACATATCCATGTACCCTCTACTCAATTTAAATAATGAAACTCAAGGCAGAAAATTTTATCAGTTTACTAGTAGAAGATACAGATGCTGTCCTGCTGGTCAGTTTCCTGTAGTATAATACCGAATTTGGATTTGCTTCTGCTTATGCCTGCAAATTATATTTGTGTCATTGACTAGTATTTAATCAATTTTAGATTTAGAATAGGGATATTTAATTTTTTCATGATGAAAAACCTTTTTTTAAAAGTTTCTTCTTTCATTTATTTTGTTTTGTAGATAGCATTAAATAACAGTTTCCTTGAGGAAACTTGTGTTTACACGTATAATTATACAAGTATAGCTTTTTCTGACAAATAATAATTATAAGTACTATTTTTAGGGTATTCAGGATAAAAGGTATTCAACTTGCATATGCAAAATATCACTATGCCCAATGTTCACATTATTCCAAAGGGAGTCCTGCAATGCTGAATAGATGTGAAAACAAGTAATCCAACTGGATGCCTAAAGCAAACAAGATTTCTCTTGAAAAATCTGCCATCTGTCTTACACTACTGTGGCTATAATCTTCACCAGCTGTCTGATGATGAAATTTAAATTAAGTGTATATATGAATGCAAAAATAATATTTTAGAGTTTTGGATATACAGACATATACAGATATGCATATACATATATACACATATTTGGATATACAGACATAAATAAGTACCAAAAAAAATTATATTATCATCTGTTATCTATTATCTCATCCTTAATTCAGGGATGAGATACTTTGCAGATATAAATATGGATCAGCAGTCTTTAAACTACTAAAATGTTAATAACAAAGGCAGGTGTTGCTATTGCCCATATATACTCCTGTCCACACCACAGCTGTAAGCTACTGTTGTGGCAAAATTATCATTAAAATGCGCAAAGGCAATAAACAACAGAAAGTGAAATTTACAAAATTAATGTGAGAGAATATTATTCTGTCTTTATTCTTGGCAGCTGAAGCTCATATACTTCTTAATAATGTGAAAAGTTATCTAAAATTTGGCAGTGTCTCCAAGTAATATTTTTCATGAAAAGCACTACAAACTTGTTTTTCATTGAGCTGGAAGAATAATTACTGTCAACGAAAAATGAAATGTTGTAGTGTACAACATGACCTCATATGATAAAAGTGTTTTAAATGGCAATAAACACAGTCTGGGGAAATGTGATGGTGGTTTTGCTGCCATGTATTTGTGAGGGTTCTACTCATATATAGTAATGACAAATTATCATTTCAAATTTTTCTGTCAGGGTTCTGTCAAACAAATAGCAGGCTGAAAACGACGGATTAAAATCAAAACTTTAGTAAAATTGATCATACAATGAAAAATAGTAATGACCCACAGCTTTTTCCAGTCAGTTGTATTGTCCCAAACCTACAAAAGTTTCATCAGTAGTACAGCAAAAATTAGTAAACTGAACTGTTTCATCCATTTCAATATCTTTGCCTCAATTCCACAAAAAAAGAATCCAAGCATACGCTTTGAATCAAAAATGCTTTTTCTTGGTAATATGTCTTGATTATGTTTCTTCAATGATGAGTTATAACATAGGATTAACTATATTACCGTTATTATAGTGCTGAAATATTACAGTGTTAAATGAAGAGAATATTAAAATGTTATATAGCCACTATGAAAAAAAAAAGTTAATTTACAATATTATTACAGTATTATTCACTACAATTCTGTCTCTCTCTTGCTCAAAGATTTTCAGTCCCTTCCATGTACCTGTAGTCTTGAATTTTTGATATCTGACCTTGAATTTCATAATTTAAAACCTGGGTTTAATTCTACAGTGTTCTAGATCACCCTGTAGGATCCTGCTGATATTTCATCTTTACTTACAACTTCACTTGTTTTCTTAATCTGATTTACAAACTGTCAAAGCTTTTTTTTTAATCTACAAACCCTGTGCACATGATAATAAAATGATGTAACATCCTTCTAGAAATGACTACATTGGAGATACTCTAGCAGAAATAAGTTGAAATTAGTTTTCGACATTATCAGTTAGGTCTTACTCAGTATTATGCTAATTCTTCACTAGTCTACATTTACTAAATCAGAGTATTTTATAGATATAAATCAAACAGCTCAAACAACAGGAAAAATAAAATGGCAGGAATTTGTTAGCTACATTTATTATCTAATTTTAATATAATATTAAATATATAAATGTGAAAAGAAAAAGAAAAAGGGTGAATATATAATCAAGTATCAATCAA
>VZTN01010874.1:16015-27051 GCA_013400515.1 Erpornis zantholeuca | reverse complement strand
TGGGAGAAAATCCCTGAGGAACAAATTGTCAACACCATATTCAAATGGGACTGAGACTTAGAGTTTCATTTCTTATATGCAGAGCCATATATAAATTGATCAATAGGTAACTTGGCATATAATAGTAAATAACAATTGAATAACAGGTAGCTTAACAGAACATGTGTTTGATAGCTATTCTCTGGGCAGATCTCTTTTATAGTCTCTAAGATGAAACTTAAAACATAGACCTGATGCATGTTCTAGTTCTCTGTTTCCAGTTTCAGTTTCCAGTTTACTTGTAGGAATTCATGCTGCAAGTTTAGAAAGTAGGAAAGATTTCTCTCTTTCTTGCTCATCACTTTGCCAAATAATCAATGCAGGAATAGAGAAAATCCCATTTTATCCCAATTGTATCCCAATTTACAAGAAGTTAATTTTATAACTGTATTTATCAAACATGCTATTTATACAGCAACTGCAAGAATAAATTACATATATGGAACTTGAAACTGATCCCTAAGGAAAACATTGGTTTTGCTAGACTTCCTATTTAGTAAAAGTGTAGAACTTTTATGTCTGTTAAACCCAGTTCTCTATAAAGAGGCTACTGATTTATTTTATTTCAATTTCTTCCTACTATATTTTCTCACATGCATATATAATCTCCATTTTAATAATGGTGTCACAGTCATAATTAATGTACAATCCTTAGTCTCAAGATGGTTTATATTTAATCTACTGAGTATCACTGAGTCTATCATTTTCATTATGTTCTATACAGAGAGACAGTAGAATGTCCCTGATTCATACAGACACAATGAAAGCAGTGCAATTACTCTTAATAGTAACACAGAAATGCTGTTTGTACAGACATTTAACTCACATTTACAACCTCTCTGTTGCTGGTCTTCTTATCTACTTTCCATAAAGCACCAGAATCACACATATAGAGGTGTTCAGATAACATGTATACATGTATCAATATTATATATTCACATAAATATAAGAACATATGAATAAGATACATTGAAAAAATTATTGCCAAGTCTATATAGCCAAATATTATATATTTCAAGAATCACTATATTGAAAATTATCTCAAAGATAAATACTGGTCCAACAGCCCAAATTTCTGACCTTTTTTATTTTTTCATTTGAATGAATGCTGTATTTCTAAAGGCGAAGTAGATTTTATGTGCAGAACAAAGCCTGCAGAACAGAAAAGTAAGAACAGTACTATATAGAATTACCATTAGATATCCAAAGCCTAAATGTTTGTTTAGACATTGCATAAAACTGTATTAACTATTTGCTGAGAATTAAGCTAATATATTAAGGTTTATATTGGCACTATCTGAGTACCAACTCGTATTCAACTCTGACTTGATAAAAAATGTAGAGTATTTTTTTCTTCAGTTGCAGTTTATCCTGAATATTATCTCCTCACGTAACTTGTAAGAAATTATTTTGTGTTAGTTATTAAAGAAATTTTAATCTCTACACAAAATTAAAATCTTATTTTGCACATCCTTGTATTTTAGCTGGCAATCTTTGTGCAAGTAAATTTTGAATCTTCAAAATGGGAGTTTTGTGAAGGCTTTATGAATAATTGAAGCACTTTGCAGGCTATAGTCTCTGCACAGTGTGCTAGAAACCTCTAGGTTTGTAATCCCACTTCACTGTAAATTAGTTACTCGCAGTTCTTTCCCCAGTCAAGTGTAGGGAAACACCTTTTTATATCATTTAATTGAAAGAAAAAGAAGTTAAAAGAAGCACAGAAAAGAAATAGGTTTAACTGTTGCATGAATATCTAATACTTCTCTAGGGACCCCTAATAAACATAGTTCATGAACTTCCTCTCATTACTAGGACATTAATGTTAGCCAGGAAGGTTTTTGGTTTTGATAAAATAAGAAGAGGATGAACCATAATGTGATAAAAAGTAGCAGTGTAGGAGTCTCCTTCTCAAACAGTGGAGTGAGATACTTGAGGACAATCATCACCCACATGTTGGTGAAACGACAGACCTTCCTGGCAAAATAAACATAGAGTTTCACTGGAATGTTGAACATGCTATGAAAATATCTGGAGCTATGTTTCTTTCTTACTGACAGACAAATTCCAGACATGCTGGGAGACATCCCTCAGGGCATTTTTTCACATTTCACTTACAAATGGATAGCGGTATAAGCACTATTTCATATTTATCTAAAATCATGCCATAGGATTCCTACTGAAATACATCATAAACCAAAAATATTTAGAAAAAATACATAGGAAGTGAAAGACATCAAGTACTAGAGCAGCATACACGTGATTTTGAGCCTATAGAATTCCCAAAATAAAGTCATATGATGCACAGCTCCTCTATGGTTGAGGTTAGATGGTGCAAGGACGGTTCAGCCTGGAGAAAGGAGACTGAGGGGAGACCTCATTGCGGTTACAACTTCCTCATGAGGGGGAGAGGAGGGGCAGGTACTGATCTCTTCTCAGTGGTGGCCAGTGACAGGACCCAAGGGAACAGTCTGGAGTTGTATCAGGGGAGGTTTAGGTTGGATATCGGGAAAAGGTTCTTCACCCAGTGGGTGGCTGGGCACTGGAACATGCTCCAAGTCATGGAGCTTGGTCACAGCACCAAGCCTGACAGAGTTCAAGAAGCATTTGGAGAGCAACACAATGCTCTCAGGCACATGGTGTGATTATTATATTTGAAAAACTAATAATTTTTGCAAACCATTTCGTGTTTTAACAGAGGTCTTCAGCACAATGGGCTGAGGAATAATTTTCTGTTTAAGTAACAGAAAATTATTCTATAATTCCTGAGGTGTCCTGCACATGGCCTGGAGCTGTGATCAATGATCCTTTTGGATATCTTCTAAGTTGGGCTATTTTCATCATATTCATGATTCTATGAACTAAACAAAAGCAAATGTAGTTGCCTAAGTGTATGAATACATTCTGTAACTGATACTTGTTCAGGAGTGTTCTATGCAAGGCAATAGGTGCTCACAAAAAACAAAAAACCTATTTTCCAGGTCTCAGATGCAACTCTTCCTATCCGTATGCAAAGATACTAATATGCAGAGTCTGACAAATTTATATCTGCTTTATTCACAGAGAATGCTGCTGCAAAGAAAATTACCTAATCAATTTCTTCAAGATTTCTGTCTCCCTTGGTGCATTCCCCTGTTGTCTTTTCCCTCTTTCTGTAGCATCAAATAGAAGCTGCTCCTTTCAAGGTTGTTCATTAGTTATTCCCTTCTTATCTGCATCTTACTTCCTCCGTGACAACTCCCACTTCCAAACCAGCTCAGGATACCAACTCACAATTAACACTTGTCAAATTTTCAAACAAGTTGAAAATGTTCTTTTCTTACAGCTATAAAGAAATCCACCAGGGAGTAATTTGCTAAACTAACCCATTACTCTCCACTGGAGTGGCTGTTTTCCCTTGATATTTGCAAAAATATTGATATTTTATATGAATATGACTTAAAGTTATTAAGCTTGACCAATCAAACAATTCAGCTTGGGATCAAGTACTGTGAATTTAATTGCAAACCGTACATCCTGCCACACACTGAGCCTATTCAGATGACAGGTAATATCCACTGTTAACATCTCATAGAAAATAATCCTTCAATATCAAAAGTAAGGGCTGGCATCTGAAACAGCAAAAATATTAAAGTTTTTTGAAACAAAAGCCACTTAAAATTAGCATCTGCACCACTTACAGCATTCATAAATTTTACTGGTGTTAAATTTTAATATTTTCCCAAAGGTCAGTCCATTAAGTTCCTTTTAAGTAATGAAAAAAAAAGGTGATTTTATCTGTCTCCACCACCTTCCTTCCACTCAGATACTCTTCTGCTTGTCCCAAGAGGGAAAAGTGCTCACAGATCATACAAAAATTCATAAAACTCTGAAGCATTTAAAATTAAAATCAGTGGAAACAGAAATGGAAGTTCATAAAATTTAAAAGCTGTACACCGAAGACACAGTGCTTGTGGAATGACTAGGAGAAATGCTTTCCTTCTGAGAATGAACATGATCAGAGGGTGATGCTTTTTCTGTATCATCGATATCAGTATATCATTGGTATCAATATATTGGTATTTTTCAATTACACTGCTTTAGGTAAATACTAAAAAACTGATTTCTTGTGCTGATCTAATATTCCAAGAGACTGCAGCTGAGATGCTTGTCTCCACAATTTTAAGTGACAAGAAGCTTTATCTGTGGAAGGAAATATTTTTGTGACACCTTGGAATTCTGATCTAGGCTAAGTTTCCCATAAGTACTGCCTTTTTTCCTTGCATCTGCAATCTCTTTCCATATACCTAAATTCTAGAATCTTGACTTATTACAGGACAGTTTTATCTTTGGAATGACTCATCATTCCATCTGAGGCTTCAATGCTTCCAAAACTAAGGCAATGGTAGCCTAATAACAGAAATAACACATAGAGAGGCTATAAATAACCACTTTCTTTTATTGAGTCAGTTTTGAAAGTAATACATATTTTCTGGCTTTTAAAAATTTAATATTGTGTCTCAATAAAAGAATGCTTTATATCACTTTGAATAACTGGCTACATTCTAGTCATGTAAAATAAAATTTATTCCATATAAAAGACACCAGAAATTAGGAATTTTTACTAAGAAAATGGAGAACAGTTTGTGCTAGTTTCAAAATGTAACACCTAATAATGTAAAAGACACAAAATATATTCTTACTTATTCTTACATATTTTAATTTCCACCTATGTAACCTTTTTATTAATCAAAACACAAATTTAAATGGTTTTCATCACCCATATGTTTATTATAATAGTTGTCCTATATAGCGAATAAATGATATATTTAGAATATATAAATATAATTAGATCTTAATTTATGTAGGCTAAAAACATTTAATACAACAGAATTTAGCCCAGTTCCTTTGACTGGAACTCTGGAACTAATGGGGAAAAAACAGAGTTCATAACCTTCAGAAGAAGGGACGGGCAACTCAAAAGGACTATGACAACATCTGAGACTCTGGGGGGAGAAAATTAGAAAGGCCAAAGCCCAACTAGCACCCAGTGTGCCTACCGTAGTAAAACACAAGAAAAAAATGCATCAGCAACAAGAAGAGGGCCAAGAAGAACCTTCAGCCTTTACTGGTGACAAAGAGCACAGAAAAGGCTCAGGCACCTCTTTGCCTCAGTCTTTATTAGTAAGAGCTGGTTCTTTGGGTACCCAGGCCTCTGAGCTGGAAGATAGGGACAAGAAGCTGAATGAAGCCCCCATCATTCAGGAGGAAATGGTCAGCCACCTCCTAGACCACTTTGATACACACAGGTCTATGGGGACAGATGGGATCCACCCAGGAGTACTGGGGGAGCCTGCAGAAAGGCTCACCAGGCCACATTCACACATTTGCCAGCCATCCTGGTAAATTGGGCAGGTGCCAGTTGACTGGATGCTGGCAAATCTGACACCCCTGTACAAGGAGGACACAGGGAGCTACAGAGTGAGCCCAGGGAAGGTTACCAGATCATCTTGAGTGCCACCCTATAGCAAGTGCAGGACAATCAAGGGTGTCAGGACCAGCCAGCATGAGTTCTATGCCAGGAAAGGCAGGTCCTGCTTGACCAACCTGATCTCCTTCTACCGGATGAGGGAGAGGTTGTGGATGTTGTCTGCCTGGCCTTCAGTAAACCCTTTGACACCATTTCCCGCAGTATCCTTCTCAAGAAACCAGCTCCTCAGTGTTTGGATGTGTCACTATTTCCTGGGTTAAAAATTGTCTGGATGGCCAGGCCCAGAGACTGGAGGTGAACAGACCTACACCCAGTTGGCAGCCAGTCATCACTGGTGCTCTCACAGGCTCAGTATCATGGCCAGTCCTGTTTAATATCTTTACTGATCATCTGAAAAAGGGGATTGAATATGCCCTCAGTCAGTTTGCAGATGACACCAGGTTAGACAGTGTGCAGATGACACCAGGTTAGGGAGAAGGTTGATCTGCTGGAGGGCAGAAAGACTCTGGAGAAGCATCTGGACAGGCTGCATCAATGGGCCAAGGCCAGAGGTGTGAGGTTCAACAGCATCCAGTGCTGGGTCCTGCCCTTAGGTCACAAAAACCCCATATGCACCACTGCAGGTTTGGGGCAGCAGAGCTGCAAAGCTGCCCAGTGCAAAAGGACCTGGGGGTGCTGGTGACAGCACCTGAACATGAGCCAGGGTGTGCCCAGGTGGCCAAGAAGGCCAATGGCATCCTGGCCTGGATCAGCAATGGTGTGGCCAGCAGGAGCAGGGCAGGGATTGTCCCCCTGTACTGGGCAGAGGTGAGGCCACACCTCGAGTGCTGTGTCCAGTTCTGGGCCCCTCACTGCAAGGAAGACATTGAGGTGCTGGAGTGAGTCCAGAGAAGGGAACAGGGCTGGGGAAGGGTCTGGAGCACAAGTGCTGTGAGGAGCAGCTGAGGGAGCTGGGGGTGTTTAGCCTGGAGAAAAGGAGGCTCAGGGGTGACCTTCTCACTCTCTACACCTGCCCAAAAGGAGGCCGTAGCCAGGTGGGGTCAGGCTCTTCTCCTGGGTAGCAAGTGAGAGGACAAGAGGAAATGGGTTGGATAATTCTTCACCAAAAGCATTGGCAAACATTGTAACAGGCTGCCCAGGGAAGCGGCTGAGTCACCAGCCTCTAGAGGTTTTTTAAAAACATGTAGATGTTGCCCTTGGGGCATGGTTTAGTGGTGGACTTGGCAGTGCTGGGTTAGTAGTTGGACTCAACAATCTTAACGGCCTTTTCCATACTATGATAAAAACACAACACTAAATTCTCTGGATTTGATCCAGTTCCTTTCAAATCCACCAAAATAACTTAATCACTGCAGCAGATTTTATTAATGTGGATTTTAAGAATAACTGAGAAAGCAGTTATTTTAACTACAGTTTTCAGAAACACTTTTTAAGGTTTAGATATGAAATTATCTTCTTTAAAATACAAAACAGAAAGTTAAACTTAGGGCAAATCAAATTTAATAATATATAAATAAAAAAAAAAGACACTAAATATGTTGAGGATGATATAATCACAAGTGAAATTAAAGCTGAAAGATCCAGCTGGGAAATTAAGTATTTTGAAAGAAATTTGTTGTTTAAGCTCTGCTAACATCCTTAATGTTAATACAGTGTCATAAATTAAAATAGTATGTAAGTCCTAGTAATTTCTTAGAAGCAAGGAAATTGACATATGTTTAATACACAATTGGTTAGACATCATTACTACCTAGAATAAAAGATAGGAAAGAAGAATTCAGCATTTCCAAACTATTCAATATCCATTAGTGTGTTTCGTATGTTATAATTTCTGCTCAAGAAATGCAACTTTACACATATATTGTGGAAAGAACTTTGAAAACAGAACATTAACAGTACCTTAGTCTGTCTTTAAGCATACTTTTTCATGCTGAGGCATACATATTCACAAATATATTTGATATTTTTACGGAGGTTTCACATATGTGGTAAAAGTTGATCAGTTGGACATACATCCTTTCTTACAGGCAAGAAACTACAAACATGGGGGTCAGATACTGAAGAATTTAGGTCTGTTGTATTGAACTCTTTGTACTTAGGAAACCAACAGAAAGCACAGGATGTCTTGGCATCTTTATTTTTCACTTGAAAATGTGGTGTTCTACTCCAGAAGTCGCCATTCACTTTAAGCTCATTTTGGCAAACAAACAAGCTATTCCAGGGGTTTTTCAGTAAGTGCTTGCTAAATATGTAATACATTCAACTTTTCAGAATATGAAGAAGTTCATATTGAGATACTCATTATAAATTATCATTGATTATTTTAATTTAAAGTTGTGGGATTTTTTTCCTTCTAAAATAATTTTTTGAGTGCCAAAATAGGGTAAAACTGGAGAATCAAAAATCTGGAAATAAATTTAAATAATTTAATAAATTAAATAAAAATTCACACTTCAGTACATTTGAGCTAGAGTAAGAATGGGGGTAAATTGCTACAAGAATTGTTATTTGATACCCTGCATTTAAAACACGTTCAGTCCATCACATCACACTGATAATGACTGTAACCCCTGCTGTCACAGAGCAGCATCTTGAAAATCGTATATGGCATAACCCTCTTTTGATTCTCTCTTTTTTTTTTTCTTTTTTTTTTTTTTTGACTCATGAGCAAACAAGTGGTAAAGTCTGCCTTGAAATGTTAGGGCTCATATTAAGCCAAAAGTCTCAGTTCTAACAGAAGAGGTTTTTGCTAAGAAAAAAGCTTGTAAACACAGTAGTGCTCTGGGACCTCTTGGCCTTATCACCTCCCTATTGAAAGGTCTAAAGGGACAAAGTTTACTGAAATTCGGACTTCAATTAGTTTATTACGCATAGCTCTTGGAAGGGGAAGTAGACATGTAAGGAGAAGTGTTTATTTTTCACTATCTGGCATGTGGTAATAATGCATAACCTTAAACTTAATGCAAAATAAAAACAATATAAAGCAAGAAATTAAGTTATTAAGTTCCATAATTTAAAATAAACTGACATCTACTTACTTAATTGTAATTTCTCAGCTAATATCCAATTTATGCACTAGTAAAAAATTTTGAATATCATATGTTTTGAAAACAGAAAATGCACATGTCTTTCAATCTGCTTATTTCTCTGGTTCTGTACCAGTTTAATTTCCTTTTTGTTACCTTTTGTTACCCTTTTGTTACCACCATCTCAAACCAAGTTTTTTTTCCTCTGACCTGTGCTTCAAATTACATGTCAAGTATCCTTACTCTTACTAAGGGCAGCTATAAATTTAACAAAAGATGGCTTCTTTAAATAGAAGTAGAATCAACTACTTTAATTTACATTTTGGGCACCAAGGTTTTCTAAAACAATATAAAAAATATTTTCCATATCTCATAATTTTCTTCTGCCTTGATCCAGTCATTAATTTTTCAGCTACATTTATTCTCATTAAAAGTTAAATAGGTCTAAAAAGATTTAATGTACCTTCTGGACAAGTGTATAGAGAACTTTTACAGTTGAAAGTTTGCTGATATAATTTTGCTTCTGAGTGTGATCCATGTAAGGATTAGTCAGTTGTTTCCATACATTGGATTATGCCATGCTGCTGCATTATTTAATAGACATAAGAATTTCACAATGAATAATTTTATTATTCACTGTATATTTCTCCCCAAGAAAAGAGATACTTCAAGTTACTTCCTCTGCTTGTTTTCTTTGAGTATGCATTTATCAATTAAAAAAACCCAATCAAAAAACTATATTTTATTTTTATACTACCCTGCATTTATATTATACTAACACTTCTATTACTACAGCATTAATGTTTCCCTGTAATTTCAATGAGAATATCAAGTCACAAGATTTTCTGGCTGTTTATAAGACCATTAAGTGTTGCATCAGAAATTTTAACAATCAAATAGGGTTTCCTATAAACCATATACTACATGTAACTTCATGTAAATAAAGCTGTTTTGATTATAGTCATTTATCATGCTCCATGAGCTCAAAGTACTTGATATCTGTGTATCACAAGATCACACAACTGCTGGAAACTGCAGAACTTCAACATTAGATGGCATTTTTGTTGAAAAGCATTTCAGATTACTGTGCATTAGAAGCCAATCATTATTAGAAGCCAACTACTTCCATGCTGTTGGAAAAAATTTCAATCATCAAACTAGTGCAGAACACTTTAGATATGTTTCTACTTTATGCACATCTAGCATAGAGCTGAAGGCTTGGAACAGTTATGGACATGTTATATAATGAAATGTATGGATTAAAAATGGAAAGACTGTAGAAGAAAGGAACTACCTCTAAAAATATGGATGAAAAGAAAGNAGAAAGAAAGAAAGAAAGAAAGAAAGAAAGAAAGAAAGAAAGAAAGAAAGAAAGAAAGAAAGAAAGAAAGAAAGAAAGAAAGAAAGAAAGAGAGAGAAAGAAAAAGAAAGATCTGTAACAGGTACAGCTGATTCTGCTATGAGCTCTCTTCCAACTATGAAATCCCTCTTATCTTTAGAATTTTAAGGCAATAAATGGACAATATTTTTGCCATCCACTTTTATAAAAAGGCCTTTTATAGAAAAGGTCTGCTATGCCTTTAAAAAAAACTTCATTTGAAATATCATATAACCTTTCCAAAAGAAAAATACAATGCTAATACAAAATCCTCCTTAATTCAAGGAAATCTGATAGTCTCCAGAAGATCAACATGGGAAGATGGCTTATTTGTAGTTTCCTAATGACATGCAGAGTTTCTGGCAGTGTAAGGTGGGAGGAAAACTACTTTGCTCAGAACAATCTCCTACCATACACCTAAACTGCTCTGTTGGCTATGCTAGGAAAATTTATATTCTCCAGCTTAACATCCTTCCTGTTGCTGTTAGTAACTCTCAGTTACAGTCATTAAGCATGACTGTAAATTTATTTATTTCCTAAGGAAAGATAACAAATCACTGCAGAGATAGAATGATGGAAGATAGTGAGAATACTGGCCAAAAAATGGTGAGACTTGACAGATAATTTTAGTGAAGATTTAGTGGAAGGCTCTGTTTCCTCAAATCAATTGCTATGTCTCGCTTCCAATATCTTTGTTTTGTGGTGTCCTCAGAGTGTTAGTCGTGGTTAACGTTATCAGCTTCTTTCCCATTTTTGTAAGTCACGCTAAAGGAAAACAGAAATTCAAGTAAGCACCTGAGTAATTTGTATTTTATGCTATTCAGTATTCCTTGCTTACTGATGAAAATAAAGTGAAATTTCTGTAATGTTAAATATCCCGGAGGCATTTTTCTGCTCACATATGGGAAACCTTATAAAAAATGTAGATATATCAAAACACCTATCTTAAGTGTAAGGTGTTTTTATTCTCAGCCTAGCACAGATTATTCCTAAACATTCTTAGAACATTGCTGCACAGAGAAATAGATTTGCTGATAATCTAAGGTTTATAAGTGGACAGAGGGAAATTAAATGAACATCAATTCCTGGAGCACACATGTACATCCAGCCACCATTCGTATCATTT
>VZTN01010873.1:67225-77762 GCA_013400515.1 Erpornis zantholeuca | reverse complement strand
CTAAGGAAAAGGTTTTATTGGTTTGTCTGGACAACTGCCCTGTCTGCTGTTTGATCTTTTTGAGTTATCCAAAAGATGTCTTTTCTTCCAAAGAACAATTCTGTAAGTGATATCCTCTAATGAGGTTTCTCTGCTTGCACAGAGTACAGGATGTATGGTGTAGCCTGTGATGCAGTTTAACAGATGAAAAAAATAATGAGTCCATTAAAAAAAAAAAATTTAATGCCTTTAAATTTTATATCAGTTAAATTGGAATGACAAGGGCCATATTTATTTCTTGCTGTAACCTCTGGTTTCTAAATCTTTAATCCTTCTCAGCTGAGTTCACACTAGAAAATGCTGGTTTTAATTGAAATTTCCCACTGCCTCAGCCTCCTGGGTTATGCCAAAAGCATGAGAGCTGATAATGCTCCTGCATGGCAAATACACAATAACTGCATCTCTGATTCTGTCATGGCGTGCAGGATGTGGTGCTGCAGATAAAGTAGTGCAGTGTAATGTTTTCTTCAGTGTCTCAGAAGTTACACTTGAAATCACATCTGATAAATGATTATGCTTTAGAAAAATAAACAGTAAAAAAGGCATGTAGAATAGGAAGTGACCTGAACTGAAATTGCATTGCAAAGATGTCAGAATGCTGTAGCAGCTCAGTGATAAGTTATTTCCTGACAGTGTTTATGCATTCATCTTTTTTACTTCTTAACAGAACTTCTAAAAGCTTTTTACTCTCTGACCTCCAGCTGTCAGTAGTAACCAGCAACAGTATTTCATTTTATCAGTATTTTTTTTCATTAGAGCAATAATTGTGCAAACATATGTAGATTAAATGAGGGATTTGACATACTAAACAGCTTTTCTGAATTCCATTTTGTACACTGCTTAAGATAAATTCCCAGAAAGCTCCACAGGGGTTTGAGCCTTTCCTGTGGCTTGCCAAATATATTTTCTGTTCACTCCTGACAACTGAATGCTTCAGCAAAATTCACACTTGGTTCTACGGGGGTGGTGAAAATATTTTACATGAGTTTATGCAAGGGTGATTGGAACTAGCAGCAAAGTCACTGCTGATATCACACATGCACAGATGTTTTAAGAAAAAAAATACCTTGAAGCAAGCACACAATTTTAGCAATTGATGTGGTAGCAAACACTGAATGCAAGATAATATTTTAAAGTGTGGTTTTATAAAACATTGCATTGACACATAATAAATCTGTGGTGGTGTGATTGTAAACAAGATTATTGCCCACACAATACACAAACATGCCTTTATGTATTTCCCAGCAGTCATCTGTTACTTGTTAGATTATTACCTTTTTTTAACCCTAACAATCCCCAAACGATTATCCTCTCTCAGTATCCTAAATTGTAGGCAACAAATGAGTTCTGGGAATCATAGCCTGTTCCCCAGGCACCTCTTGGTGCATTTGTGCAACTCTGACCCTAAACCATGGACTTGAAGGGCTGAGTCTGGCACTTTTCCCTTTTCAAGCTGGAAAGCACTTGCAAAAAGTGGCCATCTGGCTTTTGCATAACAGATTGAGACATCCCTGCTCAACTGAAAGATGGTTGCCAGATCTGACTCAGCTGTACCATGTAATAAAAAGTCTCAGGAGTGAGCAAAAACTGTATTAGAAAATTTCAAAGCTGAGATTTGGCTTCTGTTGACTTAGATCATCCTACCATAGGATTGTTTGGTTATGCTCATGCTGTAAGAGATGCAAAATAAGCTCAAATAAAATAAAGATGCCACCACTGCCCAAACATCTAAGCCAAAAAAAAAAACCTAATTAAATCTTTTGGGTCTTTGGGGCTTTGTCATATGCATATCATGGATTTAATGGGAAGGTTGATATGGGAAAATTGGTCCTTGACTCTTTTTTTGGACAGAAGATTAACAATGATTTTGCTTCCACAAATGCTGCAATTAGCTGGCACGACAAGCTTTTGAATTCAACCTACTTTTAAGTCTTCAGTTTGAGGGACAGGGTGAGGAAAACATTTCCAAGTATTAAGAAAAATGTACTTTTACTTTCTTAATTCATATTAAACAGAAGAAGTGTTGCAGATGGAACTTCCTCTGCCAATCTCTTCCTTATGCTCCCTATGAGCATGCCCTAACGATATAAGCACTGATATAATGCTTCCTCTTTTTGCAGTGGAATGAAAAGGCATCCCCTACTTTAAATATGCGATAGATGCCTGGAAATACAGAACTGATTGAGACTCAAAAGCTTTCCTTATTTTTTTTTCCAGATAAATTCCAACCTTTCAAGCCAACAAAGGGGATTAACCTAATACTGACTACTCTGGGTATTCTTATTGTGGTCTTGATAGACCTAATTTACCACTGACAGCCCTAAAAGGATTCTCCATTTAGCTTGTTCTCCCATTCTCCTGATAACTCATTAGTGAGCCCTGGCTTTGCTTAATGCCTGCAACACAAAGAGTAAACTGGTTTGCATAAATCATTGCTACCTTCAAGGGACAAAATATTTTGGCATGCTCTGAGTTTATATTTCCTTGATTTTCTGTTCAATGTATTTGGAGACCAATTTTACGGTTTCCCCACAGGCAGGTCCTGTGTCTAGTTTGGTGTAGCAAACACAGAATTTATGTGAAAGGAAGACCATACCACTAAGTAAAAGTGTTTAAATATGGTCTGTCATGAAATAGCATTGCACCCATGGGATTCAACAGTGACTAGAGCAGCCTGCTCACTGACGAATGGAATAAACAGTAATGATGGTAACATCTCCAAATGGGATATCTGGCATTTCCTTCTGGATATTATCAGCTACTTAGAAAATGTCTACATTCCCTTCTTCAACCTACAGCTCTTTCTAAATTATAAAGTTAAATAAATTTTGCATTGTAGAGGTTGATGCTATTACCCATTATGACAGACGATGCATACAAAGCCCAATTAAAATGCTGAGGAATTCTATAAAAGTATAATTAATCAAAAGAAAAAGAAATTTAAAAATGTCATCCCTGAGCAGACAAGTTATCTCAAGTTGAATCTGCAGAGATATTTTGGTGCATCTCACGTTCTTTACATTAAGTACTTTTTTTAATTGAGATGAAATTTGGCTTTTCTTTCATTAATTTTTTTTTTTTTGTAAAATATCACTAAGTAAAGTTGAAAGCAAAATGAGTTTCTCTTATTTCTTCTCTAATTTTCCTTACTCTGCCTCAGATTTTTATTTTGTTATCCCCCTTCTGAAAAGGTGGTGTCTCCCTGTTGTATTGGCCCAGCCTGGAGCTGGAGCCACAAGAGATGTTTTAAGTGACCTCACCCCCCTCAAGTCATAGTGAGGAGAAGGTTCCTCTCCATAACCCATCATCTCCTTTCCTTCTTTTCCTGCTTATCTTTTCTTTTTTTTAGCATTGCTAGTCATTCTCCTGGTGTATTTGGAGTAAGTTCTGCCTTTTAATAGTCTTTTATGCTTAACTTGTCCTCTTTCTGACAACCTTTTTTTTATTTTTAGTTTAGATGTCTCTGACATGTGTCTATGCCTGTTTGTTGTGTGCCTTAAGTAGTTGCTTGTGCACCTAGGTAAAATGTTTACCCAAAATTTATACACTAATATCTCTTATGCCATTTAATATGCTTAGATTTTATTTCAGTGCAAGGCAATATAAATTGCAAACCCAATTATAATTTATAGGGATTACAGGCTTCCTATTTGTCT
The DNA here is from genome assembly GCA_013400515.1 of Erpornis zantholeuca. Taxonomy (NCBI): domain Eukaryota; kingdom Metazoa; phylum Chordata; class Aves; order Passeriformes; family Timaliidae; genus Erpornis; species Erpornis zantholeuca. The sequence continues at coordinate 74,067 of VZTN01010873.1, read as the reverse complement.
ATATCACCCAAATTACTCTCTGACAGAAAAATGCACATGGAAGGACTCTGTGGTGATATGGGATTTCCAGCTATGTGATAATCTGTGCAGTTCATCTTGACATCCCTCTGAGGTTTTTGGTTGTGTCTACAATGTGCAGGCACAGATACGGTCCTCAATGTGTGGAGCATGCCTGGAACCAATGGATTCATTACAAATGATCTCCACAGAGTGTTCTTGCATTTTTCTGTTCGAAACTTAAGGAAAACATAACAGCGTCTGTCAGTTGAATAGATTTTTTCCTGTCTTATTGGTGTAGGTTTTTTTAATTCTGAGTTTATGTGCCTCAACTCATCTCCAGTCTATAATTCTATGATATTCCTGGTGGGGATCATATGGTGATCCCATGGGGATCATATAGGGACACTGTGAGATCATAGAATGGGTTGGGTTGGAAGGGACATTAAAGATTGTCAAGTTCAGACCCCCTGCCATGAGCAGGAACACCTTCCACTGGACCAGGTTTCTCAGAGCTCCATCCAACCTGGCCTTGAACACTTCCAGGGATGGGGCTTCTACAATTTGACTGGGCAACCCGTGCCAGTGCCTCACCACCCTCACAGAAAAAGAATTCCTTCCTGACATCTGATCTAACCCAACTCTCTGTAAATTTGTACCCATTCCTCCTTGTTCTATCACTACAGTTTCTGATGAAAAGTCTCTCTCTGGCTTCCTTGTAGACCTCCATGGGAGAGGATTTTGCCTAGCATAGTTTGGATCAGTGAAAAGTCTCATTCAGATATTTGCAATCATTTTATTTAAATGGTATCAGCACTTCATAAAAGCTCAAGAAGTGAGGAAACAGTCTTGAAAGAGAAGAGCCTTGAGCAATGTGTTATAAAAGCTTGCATATAAATACCTCCTGTGATCAAGTATACAGAGGTTCATGCAGCACTACAATGACAGCATTACTGTTGTAAATGAAAGCAGTAAAACAGCCATAGGATCTCTTGGGGAAAAGAAATGAAAATGGACTATGCTTTCAGCAGGAAAACCCTTACTCTGGAACAGAGTGAAGAGAAATGCCACAGGCAAGTAAGTTATATGTCCTCCGAAGAAATATGACTGTTTGTCCACTAGGGCTGCTAAATTCCTCCACTTTCAGCTTCACAGTCTGAGTCAAATGCTGCAGATTTGGGGAGCTGTGCAGCCTTTGTCTTGCTACTATGACTGTGAGTTTGTTCTTGGGCCTTTTACCTCAAGGCTGAAAGGAGTGGAAGTACATTAGCAGCTAGTGCTCTGAAAGGTGAGTGGAGTTATTTCTATGAAAATAAATAAAGGAAAAAATCTAAGTAACTCGAAGACCAATAAAAATAAAAAATGAGCTATGCTGCCCCATTAGATGCCTGGGTTTTTTGCTAGCTAAATATCAAGTTTATGCTTTACTGTTTTCTAGTTTTATACTTTCTAGTTGGTTTTGCTTTCTCCCAATCCATCAAGAAATCTGCTGACAAAAAAAAAAAGACATTTTTCTCTCTTCCCCACACATACAGTATAAGCCTTAAAGGAAGCATAAAGAAACTTCCAAATAATTTCCTAACAATATCTTGCACAACATTAAAAACAGTATCACCTTAATGTCCCTTTTGACTAATGTGAAGCTTGCCTGTCTCCTACCCCAAAAATTACCAGCATGTTAGAAAGAGAATTCGAGATTTATGGCTCAAATGCCTCTTACTTCATTCCCCTGGGCATCAGCCTGCACAAGGAAGGCTGTAGTGATCACTACAGTGATTTACCCCTCTTTTTGAATAGACAGAAACTTGAACATCAAGCAGACTAAGACCTTTCAGCCATCAAAATGGAATTTCTAAAACTGAAACTCAGCTTTGTAAAAGACTGTAAGCAACCTGAATATCTGAAACGCGGAGTATAAAGAGAAGCCCCTGCTTGGTAAGGGAAGTTAGGGAAGTGAAAGGGAAAACTGGATCATCCCTGAATGGAACCAAAAATACTCACTTTTTCTTTCCTTTTCTTTGAGCCACACAACATGTATTCAAAATGTCCAGAACTGAGCATATCCACAGAGGTCTGCCTGCAAGAAGAATTGAGAGCTGTTGGCATACACTGGACACTGTGTGTAAAGGACTTCACTCTGCAACAACTGAGAGTGGCTGAAAGACTTTTGGGCTCTAGACCATGACAATGTACCAGCTCAACTACTTAGAGGCTGAAACCATAAGACCTTGGTGTCCACTAGAACAGATTGGGTAAAAAATGTTTACTTTTTTAAGATTTCTGTAATCATGTATTTTTATAAGCAAATTCTTATAGAACAGATTATTCTTATTTCAGAAAAAAATCTTTGCCTGTCATATTTTTGTTGAAAGCAATCAGAAGAAGAAAGGCTGAGAGATTTGGGATTTTCAGCCTGGAAAAGAGAAGTCTCTGGGGTGACATGATTGTGGCCTTCCAGCAGCTGAAGGGAGCCCACAAAAAAGATGGGGAGAGATGTTTTAAAAAGGCCTGGAGTGACAGGACAGGGTGGAATGACTTCAAAATGAAAGAGAGTAGGTTTAGATCAGATATTAGGAAGAAATTCCTCCCAGTAGAGATGGTGAAGGACTGGAACAGGTTTTCTTGAGAAGTTGTGGATGCCCCATCCCTGGAAGTGTTTCGGGCCGGACTGGATGGGGCTCTGAGCAACCTGGTCCCTGCCCATGGCAGTGGGGTTGAAATGAGAGAATTTTTAAGGTCCCTCCCAGCCCAGGCTATTCTGTGATTCTAGGAAACCTCCTTTAGCTGATCTTACCCACTGCAGAACAGCTACTCCATAAAGTTGTAGGGAAGAGCTGCTCTAGAAAGGGGAAAGTGAAGTTAATAGGAGAAAGAAGCTTCTGCTGTTGGAGAAATTGTTAGATGATGGGGAGGATCTTTCCTGTCTTCCAAGCTTTATGAGATATTTTGGAAATGCAGAAGAGGCTCGAATTAGCTTGCTTAAACTTCCCTCAGCTTTTGTTCACACACATCTATTTTACACCATGCAGAGCATCACAGGGATTCTTAAAATGCATGACCCAAAGTTCTCACAGGTAAATGGACACAAACACATGGCATCTGTTTCCCTAACAGGCTAGAATGTCTTTGGATGAAAGAGTTTATACTGAGAAAATTTGAAAACTTTTTTATTATCTTTTGTTCTGTTATGTAAAAATCAGAATATCCTCTATCAAAATGTTAAAATATAAAAAAAAAACCCTTCTCTCAAATGCAATAAAAGCTGTGCTGTCCCACTCCCACTGTTTCCCATATTCCAAACAAAAGGTAAGGTACTTTTTCCAGACATTTCCCTTAATCAGCAAAAAGCTTGGAATAAAAGCTGTGTCTGATTATTAGCCTTAAATCTTAATCTCCTTAACTTGTCAGGTCCCTGCCATTACTTTTTAATGTTTAAATATAGATTAATAGAGAGAAGACATGTCTAGCAACTGCAATCATGTAGCTATTAGAAGAGCAAATATCTTAAGAGCTCAAACAGAAGTGAACCCCAAGAGGGACGAGGTTTAAATTCAGAAGAATGTCGTTTTTAATTTAGGTGAAAACAAGGTGGATTATAAATTGTTTGTCAATACCACCTCGGTGTTTATTTTGCTGAAGATTTGTAGTGGTAATTAAATGATGACTTCCAAGCAGTGTTGAGAATCCATGGAAATAAATAGAGCCTGTCTTTATAGACACAGAGATGAAATGAAGGTATTTGTGGAGTGAGAATTTGTGTTTATTTATTTATTTAGCTTGTAGTACTATGGGAATATCTGTCTTAATTTAAAATATTTGTTTATTTGCAAGCCCTGTGTTTTCATTTTTGTTTCCGTAGTGGGAATAAATCAGACTTTCAGGTTTTTAAAAGAACCCAAAAAACTTCAGTGGATCTTTTGCATTGCACAGTGTCTTCACGAGATACATTGGGCAGAATTTAGTCCTGTGATAGTTTTAGACTGAAATTACCAAGGTATTTGTAAATTACAGGCTGAGCGCTGCAAAATTATCTGTGACTCTAAAGTGCACAAGTTTTCAGTACATTATTCTCTTGTAATTGAAGAACAGAAACTTTTTCCTCCGTTGTTCAATTTTTTTTCTACCCTCCAGTTCTCTTCCTCATGTTTTGACCATTATAGTAATAGGTACAATCCTTGGATAGTTGCATGTACATTGGTATAAAATAGGAATTATAAAGTATAAATACTGCAATATACATTGCAGTACAATGGTATAAAACAGGAATTTTCCTTTGACTGGATTATTGACACTTACATTGATTTTTCATTAAAATGGTGTTCCAGTCTTAACGGAATAAGGTTGGGTTTGATCAGAAAACAGGGCAAATTCCCTCTTTCTCCTAAAATGAAAACAAATAGAATTACAACAGCAAAAGGCAAAAACCCTGGAAAAAGTGATAGCTTATGTTCAGACCTGAATTCCATGCCTTCTTTGTGTCAGTGTTAGTGTCCCAATTGCGTATGGAGTACTCCTCAGAGAAAATCCATTCACCTCCTCAAATTAGAAAAGGAAGAAAAAATTAGCAGCTGGCTCATTTTTTCTGGCTCCCACCTGATTGTAAAGCTTCCAGGGCTTGTTTGATATCATTTAGATATGATTGTTGTCCTGCCCTCTTTCCATTTCTCATAATGAATATAATATACATCAAGGAGTGTTTCCAGGTTTCAGGATAATCTTCCTGATTTCTGATTTCTGAACTGGTAACTGATTTCTTTCTATCTTGTTTTAAGACTACACTGACAGTGTTTTTCAAACCATTTCCAGATGACATTTCTCCTTATAGCACTGTTGAGATTTAAAGTAACAAAGGACAAAAGTAGAAAATATTATGTTGTTTTTTTGGGGTTTTTTGGGTTTTTTTTTGTTTTTTTTTTTGTGAAAGGAGGTTTCCCTTTTATCTCGTGTTCCTTCAATGAGTAGAAAAGCATAAAAGGATTTGAAGCAAACTAAGTGCAAGAGATAGATAAAGGAGAGCCTGACAAACTGTGGTTTGTTTGGAAATCAGTGCCAACACTGCCTATCTTATCTGTATGGAGAATGCAAACAATAGAATGACCCATTTTTATGGTCTGACCCTTTAAACTTTTCCTATGGCCATAAATGACTTTGAACTACTAACAGCCATTGCTGGCAGTTATTGTCTAGGTTTAAATGCTTCAGATGAGACTCTGGACTCCTTTTCTGTTTTGCACTGTATTATAGAGCAGTGGCTGTTGCTGGGCATGCAAGGTCATGGCTGAAATTAAACTAAATATAAAAACAATTTTGATGTCTCAGTGGTTTCCTCCTGAGAGTGTTATCCTACTTGGCCAAACAGCTGAGCATTGTGCTGCTTATATTCATTGTGTGTAATGGGCATTTCTGGGTGTTCCTAGAAATTCAGGAGACCAAAGCATGGAGAGAAGTTTCTCACTGTGGTTCCAAAGCAGTGCAGTTGTGGAGTTCCTTGGTACGAATGAATGACCCTTCTGAGACTGGGTTTGGTTACTGACAAGTGTTCACACAATTAAAAAAAGGATGAGATTTTGTGAGTGAGGATGAAAGCTACTCAATTTCAAAATTATTTTTGCTAGTTAAAAAAGAGATGTCTAAAGGTATTTTAACAAAATAGGTCTTGTAGTAAGTTCATAATCATTCAGATGGCAATGAACAGCAATAAAATTAGTTTGAATGCTTTGGGTGTGTGTTTTTCTTTTTTTTGTTTGTTTTGCATATATAACAGCATGATATTTGCTGCCATGAGGGCCCTCCAGGTCTCCAGCAATTTTAGGAGCAGACAGAGCAGTAGATCTTCCACATTTTAAAGTGGGAGCTTTAATTTATATTTCTCTTCTACCATCAACTAGTAATGCAGTTGTGGGAATATCTCCTTCATGTCTGTGTGTGTGACAATGACCCATGAAATGACACCCATGATGGCAACAGAGGCACAAAGAGAAGAGATCAGTAGAATGATATGAACAGTAAAGATGGAATTGTTAAGATATGCTTGTGGATGAACTTAAAATTTCATATGTTTCAGGCACAAATATGTCTTCAGAGTGCAGTGTTTCTTTATAAAAATCACAAATGCAGAGCTAAGCAGTGATGAGTGTAAACAGCATTGCACTTCCATAGCAAGTGATTTAAACCTGTCCTAATTCAAGCAGAACAAGAACAACATAGTAAAGAATGAAAAGTTTCTCCATATGGAAGGCCAAGATCACAGAAAAATGGAAAACTGCATTGTGGATGAGAGAATTGCATCTTAGTTTTGGAGTTATGGATCAAAATATCAGTAATACTTGTGCTGGCTCCTGAAACCTGGACTGTTCTACTTAGGAAAGCAGAAATTATCATTAACCAAGTAAGAAAAAAAGTGAAGATATACTTCTGCTTCATTTCTGTGCAACAAAGAAGAATTTTCTAGAAAGGTCTAGATTCACCCCCTCTTTCAAAAAAGGATTGTAAATGGCTGTAGAAACACTGAACAGTGCAGTGGGAAAAGTTTACTTTCACCCTGCCTCCATTTTTGGGTGCCTAGCTCATGTTCTCTATAGGCTGACTGTCATCAGGACATTTTGATCTTGTTTTCTGCCTTTTTCCAAGATACCTTGTGCTCTGCTAATAGCCATTTTTCCCCCAAAGATGATAGTTGCTCACAGCTGCTATCCCTATCCTTTGTGGATGCTTGGCAGCCCTTCTTCTGTCATGCTGAGAACAAACACCTGGTCTTACAAATGAGAGGCTACTGGGCCCTTTGGAAGGATGACAACTAAACACCAGCTGTTCTCAATAAAAGAATTCATCCGTTCCTCTCCTCA
>VZTN01010873.1:41366-61621 GCA_013400515.1 Erpornis zantholeuca | reverse complement strand
TCCAAATGTCTCTTCTTTTCACCTTTCTTGGCCTCGAGTGCTAGATTTTCAGCAACAAGATGCTAGGGAGCCTGGCCAGCCCCAAGGAAGAGAGAATTGTATTCCAGCCTGGACAGAAGAGCAAATATAATGCCACTCATATGTATTCTTTCTTGTATTCCTTGTGTCTCCCTTCGTCATCATAAAAGATGCATCACTTCATATTAACCCCAAAACTTTTTTTCACCTTCATCCTTCCCACATGAGAGACCGAGAGAATTGTCCAGGAATAGAAAGCGAAAGGCATTGTCAAACTCTCACCCTCTAAAAGGACAATTCACTCGCTTTTTTCTTCTGGACCTGGAGCTGGCTCCAGGACTCTTGCTTTAATCATGTACAACATAAACCATTCCAGGATTGTAATAATATCTGGTGCTTACCCAGCAGATTTTGTTTCTCATTCATTTGATAAAATACTGTATTTGTTGAACTCACCTGTGACTGTTTGACTGGGTGCTGAGGCCATAAAAACTGCTTACATGCACTTAATAAATAGCATTTGCAGTCATATTACAAATATCTTGGCTATTTAAGTCTTGCCTTCTGAATACTGTGGATATGGAACAAACAAATCTGAATTTCCTTTTAAAATTTCATCAAAGGCATTATTCTCAAAAGTCACTAGTTTTTTGACAGTCCATGAGTGCCATCCACAGGATGAAATTCATATTTTATGCCAGTACTTATGTATTTGGTACTTTAGTTGGAATACATAGTTAAAATAAAGAAGAAAAATCAGCAATTTACTTTTGATACCATTTAAAATTTACACTGTAACCAAATAGGAAAACTTTTCTCTCTTTCTGTTGGAATTGACTGACAGGAAAATATATAATTTAGATCTTTCAATGGTTGATAACTTACTTCTAACAATTTTTAAAAAATTAATGATACAAATATAACTTAACTATGGTTTGGGGTTTTTTTAAAACCGTCCTGTGACATTGACACAGAACATATTTCTTCTGTATTCTTTGAAATCACAAGGGAAGATATCCTTTTGACCAAAAAAGGACCTCATTTGATAATAAAACCAGAAAGTTGTGCAGGTCTGCATTTTCTAGCTAAGATGATAGCATATAAAACCAATTTCTCAAACCAAGTTGATGTTCTCAGAAATAACTTCTTAAAGAGAAAAAATTTCCTCATGTATATTCTGTTATTGAGTCTAACACTTCCTTGAGAAACTATAATGAGAATAAAGAAATTATGGCAATTTTGTAGTCTGTAGGCGGAAAAATTTCCACTCTCAAATAGAGGGGCATCTGCAACTAGAAAGGAGTATGTTTTTCAAAAGGTAACTGTACAGAAACTATAAAATTGTAAATCCTCTGTCACATCTTTCCAAATACCTGTGAGTTATTATTTGCTTGAATACTTTCATACTGTGAGTCCGCATACAGGAATTACTTAAAACGACAATGTTTTCAACATGAGAAACCACTGAAATGCAGCTTCATGATATCTTTGGCCATTGTTACTAGCCACAGTGACAAAATCAGGCTTTGGTAGGGAGTCAAAAATTATTTTTAGTGGTCCTCTGCCATCAGTGGTATTGGTGCCATAGTTCTGGGATGTCTGGCCTGAAATTTTTGTGAGCCTTCTGCCGTTAGTTGCAATGAAATGAAAGGCGGACAGCTGCTCAACATCTCCTTGTTGTCGGGGAAAGTCTTCCTTGTCTTTTCCTTTCCCTGTTCTCTATCGCCCAGTACTGTTTTCTGTGCCTGTTATGATTTGCCAACTCATTCCCACACACTTTCTTCCCTCCCCTCTGTGTCATTTTTCTGTTTTACTGCCTTTTCTGTCCCTGCTAAACACAAGGCTGTGCTGCTCTGAGGTATGTATGAAAAAATGATGAATGAACTCAAGTCAAAACCCACTGAATCTGTTAATTTCTTTGACCTTGAATGTACTTTATATTGGTACAATTGTTAACACAATAAGTGTAATTACCTCCCCACTGTCCACATTTTTCCCCTATTCTAATTTTTTGTGTAGCTAGGTCAAGTACATTTTCTTTCCAGTCCGCAAAATACATTCCAAAAGGTTCCAAAGCAAAAGTGATTATGATCCAGCTATCATTTTGCTTTAAGAAGAGGTTGGGTTTGATTTGATATTTTTAGGAAAATTATGCCAGGGAAGATAAAGACCAATAAGCAGTTCAGATGCCCAGTATAGCTTGCAAAATTAACCTTCCATGATTAATTAACCTTCTGTGCTCTCAGCTGAAAGTAACACTGAATGGGATGGGATTACTTAGGTGCAACTCTACATACACATAGAAATAGAGTTATTAGGACTGATATAGTAATATACAGTCCAGACAGTCTGATTCCCAGCTGAAACTGCAGGAATGGTGTTTTCATATTAGTTTATTAGGCAAGAATGGAGAAGAAATCCCTGCTGGACTCATAATCTTATTGTACGGAGCAGTATTTCAGAATATCCTCCCTGAAAACTGTGACCCAGAAATTTATGCTATTTTTATTTGTCAGACTGCTGGTTAATCTTGCACAGGTCAGTGCTTAAATAATATATAACTTAAGGGTTATTCTCCCTTCTTCATTTCTACATGTTCTTGTATCATGGGAGTTCTTTGTTCATGCTATTAATCTCTATAAAGTTCATAGCTGAAAATGGAGAATAAACCTGAAAAAGATATCTCAACAGTTTCAAGAATTTTTTCTGTGTTTCAGATATTTTTCAGCTTTTTATTTTTTCTTCAAAGAATCTCTATAATGTTTGTTCACTAGACTAGTGACTCCTCATGTCTGATTGTTTCTATTTACCCTCTGCAACCCTATTCTTCCATACCCAACTCTGCAAGAAACTCAGTTTGTTTAGAAGTATCAAGATCTGTGTCTTGCCATCAATATATATTAAGCAAACCAAAATGTCCCATATTCTCTAAATTTTTCTCTTTGTCATTGTTGACAGTTTCATAGTTGGCCTGAAGTTTTTTATAGCTGTGAAGCACTTTCTGTATTACCACAGCATTCCTATAATGGGATTTTGGCCAATCATTAAAGATGCAAAAATTCCAGTAACTCAGGTCATTGTTAACACAGATAAAACAACCATTCCCAGAAATAGGTACCTCTTCCAGGATCATAGTGGGAGGCAAGAAAAAGAAAAATATAGCTGTTCATAGATGCAAGACATAGATGCAAAGGTCCCATGAGATACCCAGAGAAGCTCTGGCTGCTCTATCTCTGGCATTGTTCAAGGCCAGAACTCTGATCTAGCGGAAAGGGAGTTGGAAATGAATGATCTGTAAGGTCCCTTCCATCACAGGTCACCCAATGAAGTTGGCACGGGAGCTAAGAGAACAACATAGCTTCTACTGTGTCACCAGTACACACTAAAATGGTTTTCTGTCATTTTAAAATACAGAACATAAATGCTGAGAATTCTGCCACCTCTGAGCTTCTAAGCAAGTCATATTTATTGCCTGATCAAATACTGATATGATGAGAGGTCATGCTGCTTTCTGAAATCCCATTAGTTACCTGTGTACTGGGGGAGAGCTCCAACATGATTTTTAAATTTGGCCCCTTTAGAAATTCTTGCCTAAGATATCTATAAATAATACATATCTCAGGCCTGACCTAAAGGCTGTGTTTTCACTCTTAGCTGCTGGTCTTGACTGGAAACAGGTTGCAAATGGTGGAGGAGGTATGATTTGCTCAGATCATTATGGAACCAATCACTTTTGGAAGGTCTCATTTAAGAGTTAATCTTCTAAAGTGACCTTCCCAAACCTGACAGGGGAGATGAGCCCACTGAATTTACTGAAGGCAGGGACTGCTGGGGCATGCAAGGCATTGTCATCTTGGTCTTGAGGCTTTAGCGCTGAGTAAATGAGCAGGAAAAGTAAAAAAAGAAAATTCCCACTAGGCCAAGGACGGATTTATTTGCTCTACAGGCAGTACCGAGCATGGTGCATTATAAGCATGTTTAACAGGTTGCTTGGGAACCATCTCAGACTTTTATAACATGACAACCTTTGCTCAAATTTGTGCAATACCAGTCTGGATGCAGCTGTTCCAAGGGCTCCTTATCTTGCTTTTCCACCTGGTCTATGAATGCAGCAATCATTAACAACTTTATTGACTCCATGGCTAGAAATGATAACTAATAATTAAGTTAATATGAACATTCATAATATTATTATTTGTCCTAATCACAATGCCATGTGTGCACCAGAGAAATGTGAGGTCCTCTTTCAGTGAACATTGTTGTCACAGTCCATTTGAATATCTCAAATTTAGAGAACAATGATCTCTGTAAATTAAGCTTTATTTTATGAGCTCATTAGCAAAAATAAAACCAAACAAGACAAATATTGCCTCAATTCCCTTTGAGGCACATGCTTAGGAGCAAAATGGTTCCCTAGACAATAGTGAGAGCACTCATTCTTCATCTTCTTCCCCTGCATCACTCTGGGAAGCATAAAAGCCCAGGCAGTCCAGCTGCTCCTGAATCTACTTCAAAAGCTTTCTTCAAAGAATCACTCAATCATTATGGTTGAAAAAAATCTCTGAGATCATCGGCTCCAACCTTTGACTGATCACCACCTTGGCAACCAGACCATCGTACCAAGTGCCATGTTCAGTCATTTCTTGAACACCTTTGGGGAATTGTGACTCCACTACCCTGAGCAGCCCATTCCCATGTTAAACAACTCTCCCTGTGAAGAAATTCTTCTTTATGTCCAAACTGAATCTCCTCTGGCACAGCCTAAGGCTAAGCTTGGGGATAAACCAATTTATTTATACCTTCCATCTTGGAAGTTTGGTCTGTATCACATCCATTTCTTACTGGATTCTGAAGAAACTTCCAGACAATTGCTATGCAAGAGTGCAGAAGGTGATTATCTTCAGAAGAGCGTGAGCTGAAGGTGATAATGGCTGCAGAGTGGCCTCTACTCCTTCCTGTGCTTTGCATCCCAACAACATGTTGTTCTGGCTTTGACCAGAGCATCCATCAGGTGTGTTAGCACGGGGGTGTGTCAGGCCCAAACTGGAGCAGGAGTTGAGCCTGCAGTCAGAGTTAGGCAGCCATGAATTCAAAACTTCCAGAACAGCCAAACTGATTGCTGGGTATCACATTATCTTTATTCAAAAAGAATTCAGAAGGACATTCTGTTCTTCTCTAGACCACGTCAGAGGGCCTGCATAGTATGTATTAACCTCAACTGCTTTGGAAGTGTCTTAAGGAATGTAACATAATCACCAACCTCATAATCACCACCACTTCAACCTCTTTGAAGTCAAAGACATTCAAATACACTATTCTGTAACTGTGATATCATGACTGGCCCAGGAAATTCTGACCCAGGAAAGATGGAATGACAGCTGGTGGATGACTGCTCAGAACTTCTGTGAGAGGAGCTGCTGTCATGGACAATGCCAACATCCATTTTCTTCATGGACTGATTACCTATCTTTATAGGTAATACATTTCATATTCCTCCACTGTATTTGGGAGGCTCTCTACGAAAGTAATACTTATTACAGGGAGTTTGTACCTGTTTGCATTTATATGGATGAAAGATTGTTATTTTTTCTTGCAACTGACACTGGCTAATCAAAGTAAATATTCTTTGCATAGCTAACTGTAGGCCAGTAAGTGATCTTCCTATTAGTGAAGCATTCCTTCATGGATTACTTGGATTCCTTCATGGGATTATTTTGATGTGAGAAAAAAGGAAGAGAAAAGGGGGAGAATATTTTCCCAAGTTAAATAAGAGAAATGGAAATTAATGTCCTTTTTTTTCTGTGTGAGCTAGTTTATTTTTCTAGATTCATTATTGATTCTGTGTGCTAAATCTTCTCTCCCAAAGACTTTCTTCAAAAAGACAATATATCATTTTCCCTATGTACATCTTCTGGATCCACTTAGTCAGGAGCAGGCTAATTGTGGAAGCTGTTTCTGCCGCTTCTCAAAAGTTACAGTGTGGTCAAGGGATATGAATTTTTTTTTCATTCTAGTATTAGCTATTAACTTTAGAAAAAATCACCTTTCCAATATAAATTCAGGTGTCTCCGGTGTTTCTTCAGTTTTTCTTTTGGTTTCTAAAAAACATCAGAGTGAGCTGATATTCTAATCATTACCCCAGTAACTAAAATAGACACCATTTACACGTGGAAGAGACTGTTTTTTTACTGAGGCCAAGAAAAATTCTTAGAAGAGCCTCAGGTAACCTGCTTAGATCTATCAGTAATATGTTTTTCTTCTGGGTGTTGTTTGCACTGCTCCATCCATGGAGTGCCCTTGGCCTGAGAGAGGCTGAGCTGAGTTCCCACTGCCCAGCCTGTCTGAGCTCCAGCTCTGCAGGAGGCACCAGGGCAGGGGATGCAGCACCAGGCAGCTCCTGGGCCATACTGGGGGCTGTAGGGTAGCTTTCACCCTTTCTCTGGAAGCAGGGGAAAGGCAGCAGATGAGGCAAAAGAAAATCTACCATCAGCATCTTTCTTCTGAAAAGTCTTTGGGATGCTGATGCCGCTCTAGATCTCTTTGCTTCAAGAAAATTGTCACAACTGACTGTAGCAGCCAGAGAAAAGGTGAGCATAACACATTGGAGGCACAGATAACTTGTAAGTCTTCCTGTACAAGGAAGTTTTTACAGTTGGTGAGGTTTTTTATTTACCAGTTTGAACTATGTGTTAATGTTTTGTAGCTGTAATAACTACTGCTTCATTTGCATTTATGTTAAGATTTTTATTAGGCTAATAAGAAATTTTTGGCTCCATGTTGAATGTGTACTTGGCTCTACCCATCACCTTATTTTTAGTGGTGTTCAGTGCTGTTTATACTGAAACTCTGTGTAAGGCTATAAGTAAAAATTATTTACACATCTGATTTTAAGTTGCAGCAAACTCTGAGGCAAAATCAGGGCCTAGCACAAAAACACAGTAAGTGTTGGGAACATGAGTACATATGAAACTGTAGAAGAGTTTACACGTGGAACCTGCAGCTATAACATCAGATTCCACCAGCCTCCATTGCAAGAAATATTAAATTCTAATTTAAATGAAGAGTTAGAAAAATATGTAAGTAGGAACTTTAATTACAGATACTCTCTTTATCAGCTGACCTCTATTTTTCCTGTTATGTTTCTTCAAATGCCCTTGTTGACCATGTCAACAGCATCTGAGGTATCAAGGTCATTTTGCTGGTGATTTGTGGCTATTTAGCTCTCTATGCTTCTTGTTCCAAAATTAAGAGAAGTGAGCTGAGTTTCCTTATTTACTGATTACTTGCAGTCTGTCAGCTTAAAACAGTTTAGTGTTAAGGGTCTTACCCTGCAGTAAGAAAATGAAATAGAATAATTCTTTATGAACTATATTTCTCCTCATAACTTGTGACTATGGTCCAGCATCATGAAAACATCCAAATGGAGTTTGTTGTGGATCTAAAAAGCAGTGAATTTGAAGACACAGCAATTGTACTAGAAGTGAGCTGAGGATGTGGAGAGGAGGCTGGAAGGTGGCGATATAAAACTTCTGCGACATACACCAAATTGAATTTTTAGTCTAGTCATTACCATGCAAAACTTGTCCTAATTTAATATCAGATCAGATCTGTCTCTGCAGCTGTGAGAAGTGCAAGTGGTGCCAATACAGACTCAATAAATCCAGAGGGACCCTTTCAGTTATCGAACAGGCAAGTTATGGGTTCAGTATACAAATCCTTTAAAATATGGTGATATGAGCAAGTGTGAGCAGAAAACAAGAAACAGGCAGATGTAATCAGAGTAAAAATGGATTTCCTGGTCTTCATTTAAGAAAATAATCCCTAGAAATGACTTTTCAAGAAGCAATCTAATTTGGTAATTAAACTAAAGAAACTAACTGAAAAGGACTATAATTTTACAAACAGGACATCCTCATTCTTGTAATTAATATCTTTTTTGAAACCCATGTGACTGGATGATAGATTCAGGACCATAATTCTTTTCCAAGGACAGCTATCATTCTCTTCTGCCTAGAAAAAATGATCCATGCATAAATCTCCTTTGACATATTCAATCTTATTTCCCATCTAGAGCTGTTGTTGAGCTTGGATGGGCTTTGTTAAAAATCCTGTAGAAAAGACTACACTAAATTGTGCATATCATCACCACCATGCTAGAGATGTACCACCTTAGAAATCCTTGTGGGATATTTCTGGTTTTTGTAAACAAGGTTTCCATGAAGAAAAATTTTTGAAGCTTTATTTTTCAGTGCTGAAATCCTGCGTGATTACAATCCACTGTATCCCCTTCACGCATTTGAAGTTGATTAAATACCAATATTTATAGAGGTAAAGCTGGACCTAGGAAATGCTCATCTCATCTTAATGAGTGCAGTACCGAGGGTGAGAACAAATGCTAATAAAAAGCATCTCTATTTTTCTGAATAAAAAACTGCAACAGCTTGTACTCCTTTTTTATCTTTCTTAAAGTTTTCAACAAAAATAACCTGAATTATTTTTTGTTGGTATGCTACTTTGTTTTCAAGGATTTGAATAAAAAATTACTCTTGCAGATACATAAACATGTGTGTTGCTGAAAGATCCATGCCTAAGGAGCCATCTGGAATGCATTGCTTTTCCTGATCTTCTTAGGAAGAGACAATCCTTTTATCAAGAAGCAGAATTGTTCTAGCATAGTCTGTGTGATCATCAGTTTAAAAGTGAATGAAAGAACGAAATTATTTTGGTAATTACTCAGACACCAAACTGTAATGCTTGAAGAATAAGTGGAACAATTTCTGGTAACTGCAGTTTTTCTCAGAAACCATGCTTGTTTGCAGTGGTTTTCTAAAATACCATAACTGTAACCATAATAAAAAATCATCAAAACCGTCTCTCTGGAGCAGGAAATCAAGGCTGTCATTTTCAGAAATAGAGTTTGTTGTTAAATTCTTTCTTTTTTATGTAATTCAAACTGAGATCTATTATTTCTATCAATGTTGAGTGTTGTCAAATCAGGGTGAAACTCTAAATTGTGGAAGCATTAACACAAACCTTTCATGTGTACATGGTTTCACTGGTTAGTTAACTCCATCCAGAACAAAACTTTGGGAATTTTTCTGTGTGTTTTCCCTATCCTAAGCTGTCAGTGCAACACTAAGCGCAGCAATACAGCTGCACTTTGCAGAGATGCACCCTGAAACCCAGGCTTCTAATGCTTGTCTTTTTTTTTCCTTTCCAAATTAAGGAGGAAAAATATAGGATTTGGAAAGAGCAGCACTGCCCTCCGGTGGGCAGATTGATCCTTCACAGAGGCAAGCCTTGGTTTTCCTTCGGCTCTTGGAATATTTAAAAAGCAGTGCCTAGAACAGTACTCTCAGCAAAAATGTATGGTACTGAAACTTTCGAGATAAAGTTGGAATATGAATAATGAAAACCTCTTTATTTTTGGAGGGTTGGAGGGCCGAGTGTTGTGTTTTGGTTTTTGTTTGTTTGCTTTGTTTTCAGAAATCTGTAAAAACGCTGCTATGCAAGATGATAAATCACCACAAAATAGAAGGGGAGTACATTTGTCTTTCATAACCTAAAAACACTACATTTTCAGGAAAGATGGGTTCACTTCCTTCATGTCTCATTCACTGTCTCACAGGATTTCAACCCCAAATGAGCACTTGCCATTAATCCGATTAGAGTAAAATATTCTGCTTTTTGAGATCTTAATGTTTTGGTTGTTGGACAAAACACAATAGCAAAGACTAAATAGCAAAAATATTTCTATTTGAAGCTAATCAGAAAGGGCAAAGGCATAAAATGTGTATGCTTTAAATTTGCATATGTACAACTATGTTTACATAAAAATAATGTTGTTAAGGCAGTTGTTTCTGCTTAAATATAATTCTTATGAAACCCTTCCACAGGCTTCCTTCCAGGTACCAAAGCCCTGATGGCAGCTTTCTGAGAATAGGTTTTCAAAAGGTTTGCATTCACTTTGCAAATATTCATTATGATAAATTTGCATATAAAACAGAATCAGAAGTCTACTTAAGTCAAAACATCTGACTGAGACAATATAAAACCTTTGCTATCATAGAATTCTGGAATGGTTTGGGCTGGAAAGGACCTTAAAGATCATTTATTCCAACCCTCCTTCCATGGGTAGGGACATTTTCACTAGACCAGATTGCTCAGAACTCCATCCAACCTGGCCTTGAACGGTTCCAGGGATGGGGCAGGCACAGCTTCTCTGAGCAACCTGTGCCAGGGCCTCACAGGGAAGATTTCTTTTTTGTAGTATCAAGTCTAAACCTGCTCTCTTCCTCTCCTGGGGAAACAAAATTGAATAAGATTGTTCTGAGTGAATTGTTTTTAAAATGTATGTGCTCTAACTTCTCTGTTTTTGTAACATCTCTGTGCCATTTGGGATGCTTACAATAAGTTGGAGTATTTTTTTCTGTTGTGTTTCAGACATTTGGCCTGGGAACTGAACCTGCACCGCTACATTTGGGGTTTTCGGCCATATCTTCCTTCTTTTTTTTTTTTTTAACTAAATATGTTACATATAGCAGGCGGTCTGGGGTCTGGGGTCAGACCCAGGAAGCTGTGGCCGTCCCAGAGAGAACATCTCACAAGAGATGGCCTTCCAGGAGCCTTCGGCATCCCTCAGCCGCGGGGGTGCCTCCGCAGAGAGCAAACCTGCCTCACCAGGCTGTCAGCTCCTTAGTGATCCATCCAAAGTAATTCCAGCTCTTGTTCTGTGAGGTAACCCCAGGCCAGAGCAGGGGGGAGAGAGAGATAAGGAGTCCATTTGGCTGTTCCACAAGGAGAGCTTTATTGCCCAGCACCTCACAAAGGGAAGGCCAGGGGTGGAACTCCCCCAAGGGTCTGAGGGAAGATACAGGAGCTCTTATAGGGATACAGAGTGGGTGTGCGGGGGTAGGAGCCAATGGTTTACAAAGAATCAACATAGGGTCTCCCAGAGGATTATGGTTCTGTCTTCTCTCACCCTCACCATCACCATGTTTTTCCAAGGGGATCTTGCAGGGAAGTTATGCAATCTCCTTATCTTAGCAGGCCTCCCTCCATGGCAGGGGCTTGGTGAGTTTATCTGCCTCCACAGTTACATGGTGAAAATCTTTCTGAAGTACTTTTACACTAATATTTTAAGATTAATTTACAGAGAGGTTTGGGGCCTTTTAAGTAACTTAAAAATTTTCCTCAAATCCAGTTAGCTGAAAACATGTATTTAACAATAAGTGCTCTCTAACCAGGACTTTTTCACCCATACTTTGATCTAAGGCCTTGACCCACTTTTGCAATATTCACTTCTGTAGACATACGAACATGGCCGAAATTTCTAATAAAGAAATAACATTTGCTCCTTTGCTGGTTTTATTGGCACATCTTCTCTTAAAAGTGTTTTTATTCACACTCCAACTCATTTTCTACCCTTGGATAATCTCTCTGGATCAACAGACATTCCTCAGAGGGAGGACTTTTTACTTCACTTTGAGGCTGACTTGATTTACCAGCTCTGTGCTGGCTTTAAGCATGTGTTTCCATGCTTCACTGAATCGAAGTTAAAATTATAAGTCAAGTTTAATTTTCTCTTGTTGATTTTCCAACTGCTACGGCAATATGTTTCCCTCCACAATTAATTTGTTTAGTATTCATGAACATGAAAGTTATTTTAAAACCATTCTCAAGCTGATCACCATCTCATCTCACCTAATCATTTGTTAAAACGTGGGGTTAAACTTCACTGGTTTTCAGGTAGAGTTAAGGTGGAGTCTTTTAATGTGGCTTAGCTTATTTTTATATGTTGAGAGGAGTTTAAAACTAAGCTGACACTTTTATAATGCAATAACTGAATGGTAGGCCTTACAGTTTGTTAGAAAATTACTTTTAAACATTGTTTCTTAATTAAATATATGTTTAAAAAGCTGTATTTGAATACAGATTTAAAATACTACTGAAATCCGAGATATTCACATTGAATTTCAATTTTACTTAACCACTATAAATATGTAGTGCAGTAAGATTAAAATGCATGTATGATTTTTTAACATTTTTAAAAAATATAATTACTACTCTGTGGTGTCCTGGGCCTTGGTCTACAACCAGTGATGGCTGTAATGGTGATATCAGTGAGAATCTCCCAATTGGAGTGGGCTTTGGATCAGGCCTGTTAACAACAACTTCCAACTATGACCAGCTGGATTTATAGGAGTTAGTTGACATAATTCCTAGAAAAATGGTGGAGAAACATGCACTATGTGTTTTTTCTGGAGAAGCATGCACTACATCCCTAAGCTTAGCTGATTCTTCCAGATATTAGAACAGGCAACTTAATGATGTGTATCTGTCCATTTTGGGTGATGAAGGGGACATATCTCCCTGCTATCTAAATGCCAATATACAGAAAAGAGACCTAATGAAGCTGAACTCACAGCTCCAGGAAAGAACATTTTAGTTCTATTATTCTCCAAAATTGCAAGAGGACTAATACAGCCTGGGGAAGATTGTAACATGAATTATCCTTAGCTGCTCTTTTCCTTATGGCCTGATTCCAAAGCAAAGCACTTTCCTTTCACTCCCTATGAATATCTTCTGCTGTCATCCTCTGGTTTATTTTACTTTAGGGACATGTTCAGCTTTTATCTGCCATTAAAGATCCATTTCTGACAGCAGGTAACGACACTTGGAACCTTTTCCCTACACTATCACTTTAGATTCTTTGTGGCATGAAATTGGTTGTTTTTCTCTTTTTCCTTCTTAGTTTGCAGATAGTGAAAGTTGGTGCAGCAGCCTCCTTGATGTTTCCCATTCGACACTAGGAAATGACCAGGAATGACCAGGCAAAAAGCAAAGTCTGGATGAGATCAACACAGAGACAAAAAATAAAAGTGAAAAAAAAAACCAACAACACAACAACAGCAAGATGTGGGTTCTTTTTTTCCTCAATGTTTCATTTAGCTAGAATTTTGTATTGACTCCAAAGCAGGAAAGACTGGCTCTTTCCAAAATCCCCTTTTTTAAGAACTGAAAGCTTCTTGTTGGAGTACAGAGAAGCCTGGAAGATTCTCCTGCACCTCTGGGAGTTTCTTTTTGTCCCCAGAGCTCCTCAAACATAGCTTAGCCTGCAACCTAAGCTGAGGGGAGAAGCTCCCTTCACTTTTGGGAGAACCTGAATGCACCAGAGAGGTGAAGAGATTTTTGTTTATTGTACCACAGAGAGTTTAGTTTTAGGATTTTGCTTTATGTATTATATAGAGGAAATATGGAGATTTTTGGGTGTCGGTCTTTTCTGCTTTCTTCTTTCTTCTTCTATTTTCTTCTCTCTCTTCCTTTCTTCTCTGACACCAGTTCCTGTGGTTTGCTGGTTGGTGGAAGGAACTGAGTGTGTAGGAGACATGTCAATGAAATTGATATTCGTTGGTGTTGGGAACCAAACAAAACACGTAGGATTTTCTTAATTGGCCAATCTTAGATATAAAAGGTAGCTGCTGTGAGCAGCCATTGCCCTTTCTGCAGCTATGTTCCTGGAGGCCACAGTGCTGGCTGTGCCTCCAAGCTTTTGATAAGAGAAAAATAAACAACCTTGAAAAAGCAGAAAGAAGCCTTGTTTCATCTTTTTGGGACATGGGACACAGAAGAAGCAAGAAAGATGAGCCAGAGGCTGTTGGGGAACAAACAGACCCTGACAGCTTCTTAGCTTAAAAGCCCTCTTTAAAATTGTAGGCAAAATCTATAATTAGTTTAGTCACTTTGCCTACCCTGATTTCTAAGGTCAAGGAAGCAGAAAGTTACTCAGGGTGTTTGCAGGATTCATCAGACTCTGGTTCCACATGTAGCCCGCTGAATTGAGCCTGAATATAGGCCCTAAATCTGCCTGCCTTATCCATGCTACTTAACCTATGTATCTCTTCATCAGCACCACAATGCCCTGGATCACCTGCCTGGATTTGCTTTGAGGTGAGGCAACATGAGCAGGCCATGTTCTCTGGTATGGAATGAAGGATTAATGCTCTCTGACCCCTCTTCAGTCATGTCTGGCTTAGCTGAGCCAGCTCAAGGAGCACAGCTTTAATCTGATAGAGCCCAGTGGCAAAAAAGAGTCTTAGAAAGTGCCTAGAAAGCATAAAAGGTTGTATCACTCAGAGAAATCTTTTGGGGGTACAAATCATAAAGGCTTTGCCTAAATGTGCACTTAACCAACAGAAGGATGTCATACAACTGAAAACAAGCTATTTGCCACTTACACTGGCATTGTCTAATCTGTTACACATTATCACAGAATCAGAATGGCCTGGGTTGGAAGAGCCCTTACACGTCAGTTCCAACCCCCCTGCTGTGGACAGGGACACCTTCCACCAATTCCACTAATTTAGAAACTTTCAGAACCTCTTGAAAAAGTTCCTTTAATGTACCAGGAGCCTAAAATTTGTGTACATTAACTATGCCTTATGAAAGAGAGCTTTTAGAAAGATACATCTTAAGGGGTCTGAAAATAGACTGCTATAAATAGTCCAGGTGGTCCCAAAATCATCACTATTGATACATGGTTCAGTGAGCCCAGTGGATATGCTACAGACAAATGTCTGTTTAAAATTTGTAATGCTGACTTCAGTGTACAGAGAAACATCACTTTGAAAGTTAAACAGAAGAAATGGTCAGTAAATATTTTAGCACAAAGCAGAAATCCCAGCAGTTCATGCAGTAGTATAAAACCTGATCAGTGAGAACCAAAAATGTTGTTTTCTAACATGGAGAGAGAAAACTATGTTTTGTTTGTCTGAGTTAAAATAGGAACAATGTGAAGAGAATAAGATTCAACAATAAACACAGTGTCTGCCTCCTGATATTGAATATATTGTTTCCAAAAGTGTGGCAGATCAAGCAAGGAGTGTGATTGTTAACAGTATTATTCTTACTGTGAGATTTTTTAATGCAGGGATTCATATCTTCTTGAAAGTTTTCAGAATTGAGCTGTTAGTTAAGAGTTTCGTCCCCCAGAGGTTAATCTGGAGGTTAGGAGTAGGTAATTCCCTATTACCTAAATAGTGGTAAGTATTGCAAAAATCACCTTTACCTTTTCTTTTTTTTTCCTCTTTTTATCTTGACATTTAGTGTCACCAACTGTCACCCATGTGGAAGCATCATATCATTGAAATAGATGAAGTGGTTATCATGTCTACTTAATTAATATTTATTTACTCACTAAATTACGTCATTAGATTAAGTAATATTCTTTTTATCTGTTGTACAGGGTCCAGCTGGGGTGGAGTTAATTTTCTCCATAGCAGCCTGTATAACACCGTGTTTTGTGTTTGTGTCTGAAACAATGCTCCTAACTCTCTTATATTCTGGCTGTGGCTGAGCAGTGCCAAGGTTTGCTCTGTTTCCCATTCTGACTCCCATAGTGAGCAGGGTGGGGCTTGGCAAGATATTAGGCTGGGACAAAGCCAGGTTGGGCATATTCCATGCCATATAACATCACGTGAAGCAATGAAACACTGTAAGCACCTGTAGCTCATCTAGTCAGGGAGAGTTCTTTACACCTCTGGAATTCCCTGCTACGGTTTGGAAGTGGGGGTGTCAACACAAGAGTGATGGCACCTCTGTAGGGGTCACTGGGTGTGTGTTTGTCCCTGCCCAGCTGTGCTACAGACACAGCTTTGCTATCAGCAAAGCCGTGTTCAGGAAGGGAGGTTTAGAGCACTCTTTCCCAGATCGCTGCAAGCAGGCTCCAGCATTGCAGGCAAATGCAGTGCTCTGACATGCTCAGTAGACATAGTTTCTATGCAGAATTTTAGAGGTGAACATGTTCCTCATTCTTCAGCAAGTCAGAATGGAATCACAGATGTTAAAGGGTTGGAAAGGACCTTAAAGACCATCTTGTTCCACCCCCCTGCCATGG
Organism: Erpornis zantholeuca; assembly: GCA_013400515.1. NCBI lineage: Eukaryota > Metazoa > Chordata > Aves > Passeriformes > Timaliidae > Erpornis > Erpornis zantholeuca. Next base: position 45,708 of record VZTN01010873.1, on the reverse strand, counting down.
GCAGGGACACCTTCCACTAGACCAGGTTGCTCAGAGCCCCATCCAACCTGGCCTTGAACATTTCCAGGGATGGGACATCCACAGATTCTCTGGGAAACCTGTGCCAGGGCCTCACCAACCTCACAGCCAAGATTTCTTCCTAATATCTAACTTAAATTTCCCCTCTTTTAATTTGTACTCATTACTCTATCCTATCGCTACAGTTCCTAATGAAAAGTCCCTCCTCCTCTTCCCAGTAAATATTCAACATCTTAAATAGTATTTACCAAATACTTTCTTCACTGTTATGTGCAAAATCTCACATTACTGTAGAGAAAACAATTCATTCCTATAAGAAAAAATTTAATAATTAATGCCTGAATTACTCATAATTTACGGTATTTTTTTTGCACATTATGTCAATGTGCATAGTTCAGTCTATGCATTGTGATGTCTTCAAAAAAATTCATTGTTTTTCTCTCTTTTTTTTTAATTTTATTCTTTCTAATATTTCTGGTGTATTATTAGATTTTATTTTTTTCTAGGTTTCTAACATAGCCTTCCAAACTGTTCCACATTCATCTTAGCAAATCTAAACCTCACATAGGACAGAATGTCTCCTAATTCTCTGTATTTTTATTTTTTCACTGATGATTGAGGATTTTAGTTATGAGAAATTAAGTGAAAACTCAGCTCTTTTCCTTTATTTAACAAATGGTTTGCCTCCATTTCTGTGATTTTTGAATGAGCAAGTATGTTTTTTATTTACATCACCATTTCCTAAGGGTGATGTAAGTGCTATTAACTATCTCATCTGTTTCAAAAGTGTCATATTTTTCAGGTATTTATAGAAGATGGTTAAAAAATATTTTAAACAAAAATATTTCTAAATATTTTTTAATTTGTTTCACATAATTCCTAGCCAATAGAGAACATATGAAATTATACAATGGGAAGAAATTATACTTATAATTCCATTATCCTTTTACTTCTCAAGTGTTTAGAATTTGTATAAATATTATGATTTGTACAGTTGTACTATTAGACCATTTAATAAGCATTTTACTAGCCTGCTTCCCCTGAAGGGTTATCCTTTTTCTTTGTATTTGACTGTTTATGTGGTCACATGTGATTGCAGTGAAAATCATTTTTGTGGAAGATTATGCTGTCTTCAGCCTCCACATACTCTTTCTTCTGGAAATGTTACAAAAATATATGTGGCGACACAATTTGACTTTATTATTTATGACCTCCTTTTTCTCTTGGATAAACTTGATCTCAAAGATAAAATCTCAAAGATAACTAGCAAGAACAAATATTACTGGGGGAGAAAAGGAAAATGCAGGATATTAGTGCCCCCAAATGGAACTCTAAGCTCATGGAAGAATTTAGGCATGTGCTACAGTGTAGAAAAAGCTTTTACTTAAGAAATAAGAAAAAAAACAACCAAATTTAAATAAGCCAGCTTAATTATGCCTGTTCTTTTAGAAGCAGTTGTCTATCATAATTGTTCATTCTTACTTCTGGAAAAGAAATAGAAGTTTAATATTTATTATAAAATATATGGGACTCTACTAATTCAGCACTTACAGATACTGAAGGTTACATCTCTGTTGCAATGTCAATTTTCTAAGAACTTGTTAGACTTAAGAGTCCTTATTTCTACAGAGCAGAGACTTGGGGGACAGTATATTGCAGACTATGCTGAAAGGTTTTGTCCCCAAGACAATAAGTCTAATAACTGTAAATATCTATCTTTTTTTTTCAGTAACAGGAAAATCTTGCAATAAAGATGCATACTAACAATGATAATTTAAATTATATTTTCAGCTCAATCTAATCTTATAATTTTAAATTCAAGTTTACTCTTTTGTGACTGAAACATTTTAATTTTCCATTTATAATTTGCAGAACTGACAGAGGTATGAGAGAGGGAACTTTATACTTTTTTAGCAATTTAATTTCCAACTTGGTTCCACTTCTGTAACTTTTCATGTTTTTTATGTGAAAATATAAAAGAACAGAGATCTCAAACCAATCTGCTGGGCTTGTACTTAACAAGACAATTTTTTTAAGGTAAATTGATATGAAATGTGATGTTTCTGCAAAGCTGGGAGAAAATCAGGGGATTTATGGGCAATATAATGATTGCAGGATTTTGACTTTTCTATTGAAATAATTGATATATGTGTTAGCTGGAAATGCTAATACTCTTCTATAATTCTACAGTGATAGATGAATGCAAGCTAAAATGCAGCTATATTTGAAAGATTTAAAATACTTTTTGAAGAATTGCACTGAAGCATCCCCTTCCCATTGCCTCTCTCTTCCTTCCTACAAGGAAAAAAAAATATTTGAAATCTGAAATACTGGTCACTTCCATAAGGGTTTTGTAAGGCCTGATTTTTAGCACCATTGCATTTGATCTGTTTCTAATAGTTTTTATGCTTATCCCATGTTTCAGACTGACTTAAAAGAGCAAGTTTTTGTCTCTTTCTTTTAGTTTGTTTCTTTTCCTCCAAAGCATATGAAATCTGTCAGAGTTGATTTACATTGGGATGTAAATCCTTCCACGCAGACTAGTCCTGTGTCTCAGTTTCCAGTTCTCATTGGTTTTCAGTAGCAATTCCAATTTCTAAATGGAGACAAATTGAGGCTGAAAGCTTGTGATAGAGAAAAGCTACACAATTTCAAATATCATTGTTAGTATTTCATGTGCACCACTGTGTTTGATATCAGGTATTTTTTTTCCCAATTTAGATAGACATTAAAATAAAGAAGTCATCAATAGTTTTAACAGAGAGTTGTAAAATGTTTTACCATTCCCATATCTTGGGAGCACTTAAAGAGTTTTGAAATAAGAAGGGTGCTCTTTGTAGCACATAGAATGGGTAATGAGGAACAATTTGAACACAATGACCAAAATTTGAACTCCTGTTCAAATAGATGAGCCCAATTATTTGAATATTTGAGAAAGTAATTACATGCTTAGTTGACCTAATTTTCAAAATCCAACAGCATTTTCCTCTTTCTTTTATGTTGCCTATCAGCAACTTCTAAAATAATTATCGTGATAAAAATAAAAATAAGAAACCAAATGTATATAATTTTGTTTCGTTATCATCTTGTCAAATTGTAAAAAGTTTATTTGGTGCAAGAAGCTAAATGGATTTTCATAAAGGTCTAACCTGAATATCTCTCCACATGTGTCTAAAAGAATATAAATTACATTTTGTTCAGTAGTTGTTGTGAGGGTCATATACAGAGGACGAGAAAATAAGAGTGACCAAATTATTTAGTTCTCTAACTTGAGATCTGTGTTACCTGGTTTGGGGAACCTTCAAAGATGGAGTACAATAGTTTACTTGTCATATCTTTCCTCCAAAACCAATACATAATTATTGTCTGGCTGTTATGTTAGGTGTAAAGTGGGATTTTTCAAAGTGTTCTGCTCTGATATAAATCTTCTCTTTCAAGAAGGCTCAGCTTCTACTGAAAGCTGCACTACAAATTTCAAAAGGAAAGGAGAAAAGCTGAAGCTGAATGCTTTTGGAAAGAGGTATTGATAATTTTCAACATCAAAAAAACCCATCATGCTTCCAAAATGCTTTGGAATATGTGTATTTAGAGAGCGAGCTTATGCTTACACTTGACACACTAAGCACAAGGTAAATGCTTATCAGGATTTTTTGCAGCTTCTCTAGTCTCAGCTTTCACCTCATTTTTTGTGCTGTTTGGGAGTGAAATGCAAGGGTTTCAGATTTATTTCTTCCTATCTTCTCCTTTTATTTGAGTAATCTGTTTCTGACCCCCATATCTGATTTTCCTTTGCTCTGCCTGATGTGGACAACAAAAAAGTTACTACATGAGGTGGCAACAAAAGGTGTAATAATGGAGAAATTTGAGGGTTTGTTTCTTATGGTCTGCCCTTCAGGATCTCAGGCAGTTAAGAATGTTACATCTGTAACACAGCTGCACAGAAGTACAAAAGTTTCATAGAACCAGGTTGGATATCACATACAGATTTCCAAAATCACTCCAAAGGCTTATGAACAAGCCAACTGTGTATTATTGATTGTATAAGTTAGCAATAGAGATAATTATTGTTCCTTAGGCATCTCTTACTACTCCTGTTATGGAGGTACATCAGAGTAGGGTTTTTCAGGGTCATAATAAAAGAGATTAGTTAAAATATGAATTGGCTTAAAAGAGACAGATATTTAGCAAGGGGACCTGGGAATTTTAAAGTACGTGAACCTCAGAGAAACAGGTGCTATTCTAACATTTTTAATAGTTAGAATTTAACAACCTTTTAAGTGCCTGTAGAACAGGGCATAGCAATGGTTATCAACATCTGCAGTCA
>VZTN01010873.1:20687-33804 GCA_013400515.1 Erpornis zantholeuca | reverse complement strand
AAGCTTTAGAATTATGCCAAAAATAAAAAAATATATATATATGCAACTCAGACTGCAGAAGAAAAATGAATAAGACAAGTAGTTAAGTGAGGAATAAAAGTAGAAGCAACTGAAGTCAATGTCCAGAGGGAAGTTTGCAATCATAGGATGTGCTTGTCATCAAGAAGCATAGAAGTGCCCTGGAATAAAACTCATAATGTTCAACCAGGTTCAACAAGTGCAAAGTTCAGCATCTGGCGTGGAATAACCCGATGTCCCAGTACTGACTGAGGCTGACAAGCTGATAGGATGTCTAATTGCTGCCCTCAGATATCTAAGGGATGGTTGCAGAGAAGGCAGATGGACTCTTCTCAGAATTGCAAAGGGAAAGCCCAAGAGGCAAGGAACACAAATTGCAGCAGCTGATATTCCAATAAGACACCAAGAGGGGAAGAAAATCACTATGCAGGGAATCAATAAATAGTGTTTATGTGGTCTTCCACCTTGGAGGTATTCAGATCTTGCCACGACATGGCCCTGAACAGCCTGATCTAATTTCAGTTAACCCTTCTCCAGCAGGCTTGTCATAGGTCTCTTCCAGCATAAACCAGTCTGCTTCTGTAATTCCTGACTGGAATTGCTGGCAAGCAAGCATTAGCACACTGTTGCAGTCTGCTCCCCTCATTTTGAAGGTTTACAAATGAAAATGTGGAAACATGGGTCCTTATATTGTTTTATAACCAGCTCATACTAGTGCAGACTATAATATTTTGCAAACAAACTAATGCAAGAACTCACTTTTCATTACTATCGGCTCAGTGTCCAGGGCTTGCCTATTAATTACTGCTATCATGACCTTATTGCCAGCTAAAATTGTTTAGCAAATAAGTTCATTTGTAAGAGTCACAGCTCCAACTTGAGACTACCCATGTTATGTCCTTGGCCAGACTGCAATCAATGTGTGTGAACTGTAAGTCGCCACAATTTTTACCCCTTTGGGCTAATTTCTTCCCTATTAGAGCATAAATCCAGAATTTAAAATGTCGTGGCCTCTTTGGGTAATAGTGTTTTTCTTTTATTAGTGATATGTAGTGTCAATGGTATAAATAGTGAAATTATGCAAAATATGAAAGAGGAATCCAAAGTCCATCTGCACAAAACTCTTCAAATTTGTGATAATAAATGTTTGATTAGGAATAAGACAGGACTAAACTAGTATTGTTTCAGGTAGCATGGACAATTGCAGTGACTTAACTTTGCCTGGCTGCCAGATGCCTGCCCAGAAGGTTCCTCTGTGCCCTCCTCAACAGAGCAGGGCAGGAAGGAAAAATCCTGGGTCTAGATGAAGATGGGGAGGTCACTCACCAATTACCATCACAGTTAAAACACACTTGTCTTGGGCAAAAGTATTTTATAGCCATCCCCAAGTGGTGCAGGGACATGGGAACTGAGGGCTTGTGGTCAGTCTGTAACAGCTCTCTATCGCTCCCTCCTCTCCACGTCTTTCTCCTGCTCCAGCCTGGGTACTGTAATCGCACAACTCTGCTAGGTGTGGGCTAATCTAATACGTGTAGCTGAGTAGAGTGAACTATTTAGAGGCATTCTTAACTTGTCTGATAGAGTCAGTGTTCAGAAAAATGTCTTCATTAAATGTCTACTTAAACCTCTTGAAATGAAGGATATTAAAATTATTGCTGAAAAAGCAGAGTTACAAAGACACCACTGTGCCACAGCTCAAATATAATCTCAGCACTACAAATACAATCTGGTCATAAGTATACATGTATATCTGCATGCATTTGTGTTCATATATGTGTGTGTCTGTGATACACAATATGTACAAAAGCAATCCCCACTCTATCTAGCATGATGACCCAGAGATCTCATCCATTTGCAAGATAAAGACTGAGCTTACTCTTGCTCTGTCAGGGCAGTATGATTAAGCTGCACCGAATTTTGTTTTGAAAACCTTGGGTTTAAGTAAATAATTATTTCTTTTTACTTGGGTGATATATCACTATATTGCTTTCATTATCGTATGATATAACACAAAATCTAGGATCCTACTGTCAGGCCAAGGTTTTGATTTTGAATTAGTGCTTTATATCCAATCAGTTGCGTTGCAATCCTTTCAAATACCAGTTCTCGAAGAATGGGCAGAGAACTACCATGTCATCCAAGAGTCTCATTTCAAGACTTTCTCATTTCTTCACATATTATCTCCGTTTCTGTCAAGGTAGACCTTCTCTCTTCCAAAGATTGACTCAGAAGTTTCCCTTTCCTTTGACAGGCAGGAATATGGCTGATGTGCTCAGATTCTCCACAAGAAAGAGTGCCATATCACAAATCTGGGTTTAGGACTCTGATTGAGAGTCAAAAACAGCAACTCACGGGGCACGAAACATAGAATCAGTATGACTTTACTTTTCTGAAGCTCAGAAGTTTTGAGAGATTAAATTTATAACCAAAGGTTTATACTGGTTGCTACACTGCCTGTTTAATTTACTCCTGCTCTACTAAGGCTACAGCTCTGGACATCCACAGGGCTTTATCTTTATCAAGGACTTGCATCCCATGGCACATTTATGCCTGGCAAGAAAATACAAAACAAGCATGCATTTCATAATGTCTTTTCTGATTAGTTCTCCAGTTCTGTGGTCAGAGAACCATGCCTTACACAGATTAAATTTGTGCTGCTGAATTACTGTTCAGTGCTGAACATGTTGCTGAGCTATGGCACATTACTAAACAATTCATTTCCCAGCACTTCCTTTACAAATAAAATTACTTTTAAAGGAACTTTTTAAGCAGAATGAGGAAAGCTAACAGCTTTCACTGTTGTCTTCATAATTGCCCTTGTGAAGAATTAGCAAAAGAAAACTGTATAAGCAATAAATTTGGCAGCAATAATTTATAGTGTCACTTTAAAATATCAACTTACAAGAAATAGTGCAAATCCAGTGACTAACCTTACATTTCTGTGGGTTTGCTTGTTCTTTATCTGAGACATAAACTTCAGTGCTTCCCTTCAGAGAGAATTTCTTTTCTTCCTATTTGCATATCCTGTGCATGAATATGACTGTTCAGGAATGTTGTAAAAACCTATGTCAGTGAAGTTTTATGGTGTAATTAATTTACAAGCATCTCCTATATATATATATCTCCATGTGGATTATTACCCTCATTTTCAGGCTGTGTCTTTTGTCAGTCCTTAATTCACACAAGTTTTTGAGACAGAAATGAAGCTGAAAAAATCATCTGATAAGAAATACATTCCTCTTAGTAGCTATGAAATTTTGTTTGCTTCTCTGCTTGCAATTTTTGTGTGTGTTTCTGTTGGACTGATGGTACTTTCTTGGTTATCAATCCAGCAGTTGGAACGAGGTGAGTAGCCAACCTTTAGCTACAGACCTTTAGGAGTTCTTCAGACTTTGAAGCCATTGCTGCTATAATTGTAGTTGTATTTCTCATTTTATGCTATGCTTCTAATGCTGGAGGCAGGGGAAGTGGTGTTTTAGGGTTTGTTATGTGTGGGTTTTTTCCTCCCCTGAAAATGGAACAAAAATAGGGGCAAAAACAAGCAATTGATTCATGTTCTGAAGCCATATAAAATACTTTTCATGGTTTAGGCTTAGGGAAAGGTCCCTGAGATGAAATCCAAGCTATAAAGCTTTGGTTATTCCACCATATTAATCAACTAGAGAAGTTAATATGGAAAACTGTGAAATTTTGCCTTTTTCTCCATGTATGAGTTTTGACACAGGAGACAATCCACTGAAAGAGTGATAATCCACTGGAATTTGTGGGGCCCATCTCTTGTAATCCATTAATTTTTTTATTTAAAAAATATTTTAAAGTCATTTTTGGGTGTGAGAGAGATCCTGTACCAGTCAGCTCCCAGCCTCATGTAAAGCTCAAGTGAAGTAGTTCTTAGTCTTTATCCAGTGCTCAGAACATGATGGAAGAAGTTACTGATACTCAAAGCATCACTCAAATCAAAGTTGCCTGATTTTCAAATGGAATTGAAATTTCGGTTAAGAAATATTGTGGGTATAAATTAACTGGGAAGGCCACGCCTGTCTCCAGTTCAGGGCTCCAAAATACATGAAGGACATGGAGCTACTGGAGAGCCTCAAAGTGATTTTTGTAGCAGAAAAAATATTCCGCAACACTGATAATTTTGCTGTGTTTGTTCCTTCAGTTGCCACTGTTTTTAATTTCAGATTTTAAAAACTGCACCACCTACCTTCTTACCTTCTTACCAGAATGCTACCACAATCCAGTAAAATAAAAGGGTGTACTATTGAATCTAGAGACAGGCTTTAACTTAACTGTTTTTCAAAGATAAAGAGGCAAGATTTTATCCATGTACAATTTTTTTTTAATTATAGTTGATATATATAATTAAAAAGTCCTTTGTTATTTAGAAACATTTTTGTAATCAGATTTGCAGTTGTTTTTGAAGACAAATGGCCTTCACAGATAGTCAAAGCAGTCTGGTATTACTAGCTGATATTAAATTGGTGTCACTATGATGTGCCTTCCATCATAAGCTGTTCATTGCAATATTTATTGCTTATCTGCTGTTATGATTCAGTTATTGAAATTGCTTAGAAATTCCTCTGCCCAAATTTAGGTCCAAATGAGACCATATGCTAAAGTCAAAAATATGGATTTTATATAACAGTAAATGAGATAGAGAGAGAAAAAGGAAGAAATCGGAAGGAGGGTATTGGGACAGGGAGAGTAGGGTGGAGATAGATTAAGGAGAAAATATCACAACTCCATGGATCCCAATGGAATCCTATTGATCCTCTTCTTCTTGGTGGTGAGAGTTTCCTGAAAAACATAGAATCCAATGGATTAACATACATTTGAGCCAGGTGGGAATGCCCAGGTACTTCCCCTGAGAGGGGGCAAGTTTGACACAGTCTCTTGAAAGACTCTGGATCCATTGCATCACTTTGCATCACATGCAGCACTCTGGTGCAAGGCCTCAGGATGAGTCTGGGGGGCACTCTGGGGGAGGTCTTTGATGGATTATGACTCCCCCTCTGCTGCTTCTCATGTGAATGTCCCATGGATGTGACCTGTGGTGTTTCACAGCTGAGCCAGTTTGTGTGAGGGAGGATAGGTGTTCACTGCCTCTGTACCAGAGGTTACATCACACACCCAGAACTCTCCTCCCTCAGCCTTGGTTGTGGGGGAGTCTGTGCAAACCTGCCCACAGCAGATGAGCCTGTGGGCTATGGCCTCCACCCATCCCACACCCAGCCAGGGATGAATTTCCAGACAGCTGCTGGGTTTGTCTTCCCAATGGATGTATTCTTCTCCCTCAACCTTGTTTACTTTTTCCTACACCTGAGATGATTGAAAAATAGTGTCACCTTTATCTTATCTCAGGTTTCCTTAGGTGCTTCAGCTCACAGTCCAAAGTTTCTGTTAGGAGGTGTCTTCAAGGAAGCGTGGGCTCCTGTGGTCACATCTTCTTTATGTTTTGCCATAATGGGCAAAACTCCCTTGTAACAGTGTTGAAGCCACGAACATAATATTTCAGTCTCTGACATCTGCTTTTGTCTTAAAACCTGTTTTGATGGTATTGCCTTCAAACACAACTAAAATACCGCTGGTACTGCAACTGATAAGCAAAAGGCATTTCCTATCAGTCAAGTTTAATTCAGGTATTTTCTGAGAATTTCCAGTGTGTGACACAGTGAAGAAATATGTTTTAATGTATAATGAATTGCTTTATGCATACCTCATGTTCTGTAGCATATTAAAATAAGATTAAATTTTCAGCAATGACCAGTTATCTAATTCCTTTATAAATTCTCCCAGAATTTCATGTATGTATTGGTGAGAAAGGTCAGGTCAAAAATAGTTTAACTATCCTGACACTGGGTGTTTCCAGTGCTGTCATCAGCTTACACATAAAAAAAAGGGCATAGCACAAATACAGAGTGTGTGAGGTAATAATTCATAATATTTTTAATCCAGAACATATGAAAAACTCATAATTCACTATTTACCTTCCCATGTATCTCTGTCACTTGTGTTAGACATAACTGGGCATATGCTTTGTATGTTCATATGCTCATGTATCCTTTATCTATTCACAGTGTTTCTGGAAAACAGCATCAAAAACAAAATCGAAAGTAATGAGAACAAAGGGCAAATAGTATTCATAAAAAAATTATTACAGTTGTAACTATTGTAAACATCAACAAAGTCTCTTTCTTTCTTTAAACTCAGCGCTAGGCAGAACGTCTCTGATTGCAAAGCAAAACAAAAATCTTAGAAGTTATTGTATTGATGGTCTGTGTGGAATAAAATCTAATGCAATATTTTTCATTTATTTCTATATAATTAAAACACCTTTATTTTCAATTATCTAGCTGAAGCAGATGTGAATACTCATGACTATATGGGAATATTTAAAATAGTCTCTGGCACATCTTTCACTCCTGCTTTGCAAAACAGTTCATCAGCTGATTTCAAAGTCCTTGCCTTTGATGTTGAAAAATTGGTAAGAACCTATCAGCCTGTGGTTAATCCAACAGTATTTGTAGGTACATGATTTCCCTAATATTAACTGGTGTTGATGGCTTTTTCTTTCCAAAAAATGGATATTTCAAGTCCTAAATGCAGTCGGAACTCAGTATATTCCTTATTTGTGAAAATCAGTGAATCATCAAAGAAATACCTTGTTTGTGTAGTCTAGAAAAAGTTATTTGGTACTAAAACCATGATTGTAGTGTGAGAATGTGTGTGTTTTTAATTACTGTACTGATTCAATATTTCTCTTTTTCATATAGATACAAAATATCTTTCAAGAAAGTGATCTGAAATACAAATTTGAGAGATGTGAAATTTCCTTGTTCAAGTAGGTACAGCTTAATTTAACTTTGAAAATAAATGTCAAAAGTCCTCACTTAGACATTTCTCTCTGAAGTACCCACCCTGATTTTCAAGTCATCCTTGGTAACATCCTATATTATCCCTTTCGCCTCTTACATCTTCCAAGTGCTACTGTGCTAAGTGTGACCCCAATGGGTTCCCTTGGGCAAACTTCCTTCTCAAGCTGATGTGTGTCCATGTCTTGACCAAACCAGTAAGGCTGAGCCCTAAGACACACTCACAAAACTCTATATTTTAAAGAACTGCTAAACTTTTTTTTGGCCAAGGTGCTGTTTGCAGGGTTGCTGATACTTGCCATCTAAAAAAAATTTCAGGTTAGACATCTCCTGGCATAAATCTGGATGCTCAGGCACTCTTATGTCCCTTAATTCATATTCCTTAGGGCCTTAGCAAGTGTCATTTGACACCAGGAAAAGCTGCAGCCTATGTGTCCTAAAGATTCCATAAAATCGGTACACTAAGATCTGCTTCATTTACTAAAGCGTGTTTGAGCTCATTTTCAATATCCTGGGGTTGGGTTTCCTACTGAAGGCCAGCTGACAAAAATGTCCAGGTTACACAGCCAGGTCAGTAGTGTTAATTCCATCTGCACTATTCTTAATAAGGTCCTGGTTCAGCAAAACACATGTAACACTATCTCCCATTATTAAACAGTTCCAGGCCATCCTTCCCTCCTGTCCAAAATGTTATAGTCTCAATGGGATCTATGTGGTGTTGGTTGTGATTTTTCCTTTCTTTTTTTTTTATTGTAGCCTTGTTTTTTCACAGGAAATCTGAAGGTGACCGTGACAGACTGACATCAGAGACCAGGTGAATGTATATAACAAAGTTTACTTAAAATATAGGCAAGAGACAATGATGCTACTAATTTAGACAGTTCTTCTGTGGACAGTGAATAGATTAAAAAAAATAAAGAAATAAAAAAACCCAAAGCAAATATATTGAGAATATTTATAAGGTCCCCTAAAGAGGATGAGGCTTGAAGACACATCTTTCTGCTAAAAACTTCCTTTCAGATTTGATGAAAAAAATGTAATAGTCCCTGGGACTGTCAATTTAGAAAGAAAAATGGAAAAGTATGAGAAAGGTAAGAAACGATCTAGAAGGAAAGAGTATTGCTTTGCACTGAGTTTGCTTGTGTAAAGATGCTTAAACTGGGGTCACATCTCATTACCAGTAACTCAAGTTTCAAATCAAAAAAAGTCTGATGACCACTGTGATAGGTGAGAACAAAACAGAGGACAAAAGGTTAAGACTCCAGCAGAAGTGAAGAACCTTGGGAAATGAATGGTATAATTGACTGTCTCGTAGGTGAGCACAGAAAATTAAAGTACACATTACATGACAACAGATCAATAGTTCTGTGCTTCCACAAGTTCTTGTGATATCAATGTAAGTACATAAAGCTGATAAATATGCAGAGGAGATTAGTTTATTTGAATGATTGTCCTTGAAAAATAAAAAAAAAAAAAGCAGAGCAAGATATTGGGATATTAGCTGACCTTGAATATCAGTAAGTAATGGGAAGCAGATTTGAATTGGAGCAATCTTTTGATTGAAATTGTAAGGTCATAACCCTACTTATCTAGACAGTGGAGTATGATCACTTTATGAAGGACCACATAATGTTAAGGGAATGGACTACACAGCAGCAGGAGTAGGCCACTTCCAAGGTGTCCTTGTGAAGGCAGATCCAGTCAGGAAATTTGGTTTCTGCACATAGAAAGGGGCTAATTTCATCAAAATTTGGGGCATCAAAGATGGAGACGTCTCTGAGTGGTTTGCTCAAGACAGCCTTTGTAAGTGCTGGGTTTTTACTTTTTTTGCATGGTCAATTTAGATGCCATTTTTTAGGAGGAGACCAATAATACCAAAGACCAGCTTATTTCTTTCTATGAACCCCAATGGGAATCTAGATATTTGCACAGTAAATAACTGTGTTGGGCAAAACTCTTTCCACCGTTGTATCTTGATACAACAATCACAGAAATCACAGAAAATCTGACATTAGTGAATGTTGGAGCTGTCTTTTAATGAATCAGTAAGGATCTGATTTCACTTCTGCTTTGAATAACTTTGTCTCAGACATTACTTTCTTTCCATATAAAAAATGTTTACCCCTTCAGGCAATCTGCTTGGTATTTCACCCTTGAAACTCTGCTGCTGAGTCACAAAGACAGCAATAAAAGCTTTTGTTTGCTCAGCATGGCCTAGAGGTTATCAGAAATATGCAAGAAGGAGAGTTTTTCTATATATTGCAAACTAAAAACTATGCTCAGCAAAACGACAGGATTAATCACTCCTTACAAAGAGCACTACAGAGTCAGTTGCAAATGAGTAGTTTAAGGATAAAATGGTTTACACCTAAATTTAAGTAAAAGGAGAAAACCTTTATGTTTGGCAAGTCTCATACTTCAAAATTACCTTACTCTAGCTACAAATATAAAACTTCATAATAGTGTCTAGAAAGGATGGGAGAGAATAAAGAGAAAATACTCCGGAGACAACACAGCAGTTAAATGCAGTTTAACCACAATTTCTAAACAACTGTTTTCAGCCATCACTGTTTCCTTGTGGGAATCTAGGCAATCACACAGCAGATCTGCAAAAATGCAGAATCCACAGATGGTATTTTCTTCATAGAAGTGATCACTTTCTATTACTATTATTTTGTATTATTATTATTTTGCATTATTATTATTTTGCCACATGAAGGTATTATACAATTTTCATAGGTTCACTTCAAGGTTTACCTGCAACATTTTAGGGCTAAAATTAATAGACCTCTTGAAGGACAGTAAAGCTACTTCTTTAGTTTTCCTCAAGTTCAGCTCCATTGCAGTAATTGAAATGAATGTTGTCCTTTTTTTTCCAACAGTGAAGGTAAGGGTAGATAAGCAAAGAACAGTTTCTCCAAGGTTCAAACCAACCTGATAATAAAGACATGCTTCTTTCTGTCAACTTTGTCAAATTTGCCAGCCAATACTTAAAAAACAATCTGCCTTTGCAAATGGAACAAGTGTTAGAATGAAACACTGCCTAGATGAAAAGTCGTATAGCAGATTTATTTCATCAGCTTGAATAACTAATTAACTTCTCTGTTTTGTATTGCTAGTGTGGTTGTGACCTTCACCCTTTATTTTACCCAAATGGTAACAGTTGAGAAGGTAAAAAATGAGCTGGTTTTGGGTGTCATTGCAAACAACCCTAATCCTACTGAGACTTTGAAAATTGATGTGAACAGCATACAAATCACAGGTAATGTTAGTAATTTTTGTTTTGTTTTGTTTTGTTTATTATTCTACAAATGCTTAAGAACTACAGGTAGCAGGAATGAAAGCTTTGGCTCCCAAAAAGTGATCAGAATGTTACTTTTTCTCTTGGGTGCCCTCTTCCCCTGTTACAGAACTTTCAGTAGCAGCTGAGAGAACAATTCACAACCTTTTCTACTAGAAAATATGACCCAGAACTCTGTACATTCACTAAGGTGGGAGTAAAGGTCAAGGTAGTGATTTTCAAAGGAAAACCACTCAAATTCACCTCTTTCATGGAGCATAATATTTGTAATATTTTTAGCCCTCTAATTAAAGCAATTAAGCCCCAAACACGTTGTTTCATAAGCAAATGCAGTTATAATTTTGTTCTGCTAAAGAATAAGGAAAGGGCTCAGCCTTGCAGACAGTAAACTCATTTATTGAAACTACATCAGGAAGAAAAACAAGCTGCCTTTGGAGAAGTGCACCCAGGGAACAGGCTCCATAGTCCTGTAGAGCTTAGGTAAATGTAAGTGGGTGGGAAAAGGAGCAGGGCTTTAAGGACTAGGTAGCTTTAAATTCTGCAAATATACAGATATATTTATTTTATGTAAGTAGTAGAAAATTTATCAGAGTGTACATGGAAGCCCTTCAAGATTGGTGGGCATACTTTTATTTTTTACCTCAATAAAGCTTCAAAACAGCCCTTCACTGAGGATAAGGTTAAAAACCAACCTGATTTCTTTGAAGTAGAAGTTGATTAGCTGACATTTGAAGACCTGCTGGAGTTACTATTAAGTAGAAACTGAGGAGTGGGAATCTGGTGTGCCATATATCTTACTCTATACAAAAGTTGCATTTTTTGCTAAGTACTTCAAGTATTCAAAGGCTAAATTCAGAGTCTTGGCATATTTAATTCTCTTTAATACTTGTTTATTCCAAATTACTGCACAACACTGTGGAAATTGATTGCTCTTATACTTCAAAAATGCCAGCAAAAAATAATGAAGAGCTTCTTAAAAGGTTCTACATCCACTGATGAACTTTGAAGTAGTCAAACTTTTACTGCTGTAGATCTTTAAAATGACTCTTTTTACATAAGATGTCACCTATCCATTCCATCAGGAGTGCTTCAATAAAAGAATTGTAACTAATTAACAATCACAATAATATGTGGCACTTTTGCATTGTGTATATCAATATGTTCTGCCGGAGACATTCCTATTTCAGAGAGGGAGAGAGGTGTCACACAGGTGTGACTTGCTTGAAATCAGTTTTCACAGTGATTAAAAGTCACTTTCTTTCTTGTAAACTATCCCAAGTTAATTTTAACTCATTCATCTCTTCTAAATACTGTTCTATAAGACACAGGTGCTCTGAAAATCTGTATAGAATAAAAAACCTCAAAAGAGAGATTTCCCAGGTGAAGACATTCTACATGCAATTTAATGAATAGGGATTGAGGATGGAAAGGAATTGCAGTGACTATGAAACCTCGTAACTTCAATTCGTTTTTGGGGCCTCTCCTCCTTGGGAAGATAATGGAGTTTGAGAAAAGATTGGGAACAGGGTGAGATAGGCAAAAGGAGGGAAGCAGGACACTGACAGTGATTCAGTGAGAAATACAGCTGATTTCTTTTTAATCTTTATTTCTGTCATCTAAAACTACACACCATGCTATAAAAGGAGTTTATAATAAACTTGCTTTCTTCCAGTAGCTGCTGAAAATCCTACTACAGTGATCCCTTTAACCTCATCAGGTCAGTATCTTTCCCAAAATGGGCACTAATTTTTGTTACCAACACAAGATGAAGGAAAATAAGACTTGCTGTTTCAGCTCTTATAGCTTAGTAAATCTGCCCTGGCTGCAGCTGGGGCTTGACTGCCAGGGTCCATTCAGTGATAATTAGCTGCTTTCCCCATTTCTGTCTGTTTGAGAAAGCAGTGAGGGATCTGAAGTCTGTAAAAAAGCTGTAAGAGCTTATTAGGCCATCAAACCAAAAGCTGAGTCTCCATTAACCATCTGAACTACAAGCTGAAGTTTTTGCAGATTTAGGGAGGTAGATTACGCTGGGGAGTCCTAGCCTCACATTGTGGTTCCCTATTTACTGAGCAATGTAGTCAGACAGACTTTCCTGCCACTATTCTTAGAAGTTTTATGATGATAAGATATGAAGCAGACAAAACTCCTTGGTCTCACAAACCTGCCAGTAGTCAGCCAGAGAGATAAACACCATTAAGTGCTTTGTAGCACTAGGTGCAGGTAGTCACATAAAAACTGCATGCAAATTATCACATACACCCTCCAGGGCAGGGTGCCAAACCTGAAGCTAAACAACTACCCCTATGAATACAGGACACAAATATTTACTGATATTCTAATTACAGCCATAGTAATGAAAGAGTTATTATTAGTCTGATTACAGGCCTACTAATGTGGATAGTCCAAAGTGTGCAAGGACTGTGGTTTATTCCCAAAGATACAGTGTAAACTGCTAACATACCGTTTTTTCTCCTATCTGTCCCTTCCTCTGGTATGCTATCTTAATTCTCCCCTGGGTCCTAAGTTCAGTGTTGCTAATCATCCTAAAGCAAAAATTTGGAGATGGGGGGAGGTTCCAGAGGAAAGGGGAAGGGAGTTGGGAATTATCAGCACCCCAGGTTGGCAATAATATTCATGGTGTGAATTTCTTCTCCCTTGGCCATGGGTCTGCTTAAGGTCATTTTTATATGTTTGTTAATATTGTCTGCTTCCTTCTTCCTTCTCTTTCAATCCAAATGTCACAATATACCCAAGTTTACCATATAGTACATTTGCATCTTCTGGATGTAGGGTTATGGCTCTGCCATCTCAACATCCTTTGCCATCTCAACATGTTACTTTCATGAGATTTTGTAGTAATTGTTCTCATATCACTGCTGCCTCTGTCACTGCCCCTTGTTTTCCTTTAGGGGTTTCACTGTCA
>VZTN01010873.1:1309-17869 GCA_013400515.1 Erpornis zantholeuca | reverse complement strand
AAAACCTTACTGCATCTCCCACTTTATTCCTTCTGGCCCTTCATCTTATAAACTGAGGTACAGGATCCATCACCTGTAGGGTCATGGGGATTGTTTTCAGCTGAAGACATCATCATCCTACTCATATACTTGAGTCTTAATTTAGAAAGTAAAAATAGAAAACAGGGATGCTAATGTAAATTCAAAGAGGAAAAGAAAAAAGATAATTTGGGAGCTGGAAACACCAGATGCATCCTCAATGAAGTGGAACTTCTTTTGGAGCAATCACAAATACATATTCCATTTTCCCAGACTGTTTTGCAATTTACTATCACTAACACAAATCTGCTTATTTACCTGGGCATTTGTTCATGCATAAAGATGTACACACACAGGAATGTACATGTACACCTGTATGTGAATAGACAAATATTAGGTAGGTTTGAGGCTCCTAATTGATTTGTAGAGCAATGGTTTTTGTCAGAAAATGTACATTTACAGTACTAATGTCAAATTTGTCATAACATGTCTTGTTTCAACAGATCCCACGAGTTTAATTACAAGTTCCTTGACACCAACTTCAGGTAAAATTTTACAGGGGAAGACAAGAAAGCATTGTTCTTATTTTAGTGGGGGGAAGGATGAAGAATGACAGAAATCGTTTTAAGTTATGGAAGCCCTTGGGTTTCAAACAATTTTTTCTAATGTTTATTGTGACACTTGAGCTTCAGATCCAAGCCACTCGAGCTGGCATCACCATATCACTACCTGCAGGGTGGGGAGCAAACAATGCCAATATAAAAGCAGATTAACTGCTGCTTAATTCTGCCCAAGCAACTACAGAATTCCTCCCAGAGAGCAAGAAGTAGAGTTCTAACCTTGGGTTGTGTTTGTCCAGGTTCAGGACTACCCACCACGAGCAAGTCCTCAACAACTGTGGGTAAGCAACTGTGTGTGTGGGGGAGCAGGGAGGTTACACAGACCAATCTGAGCTTGCAGAATTGACTGCTCATGTACAACCTCTCCTCACAGCATTCAGTCCTCATATTCCATTCCTGCAAGTGCAGGATATGCAGATTTACCTTAGACCAAGGAGAAGGGTATCTTTTCTTCAAAGAGAAGGGACTTCTAAGACTGTTACAAAAATGCTGCATGTGTTACACGTGATGATGCACCCATTGACACTAATATTGGCTGCTCTTTCTTTTCATATTATTTATTGACCTTTACAAGAAAAATAAAATAAACAAACAGATAGCAAAGTATGACTTCCAATGGACAGAAAGCTGAAGTTGTTTGAAACTTTGAAACATCCACCAGCCATTTTACATGGTGAAATATATATCACATCTACAAGCAGATGTTCAATTTTATGTGTTTACTGCCCTTCTTTAATTGAATATAGCATTTACAGCACAATTTAGAGTAATTTACCATTTAAAAGAGAAGTCAGAATGTTTTAGCAGGAAAAGTTGATTTCTTTCAATCCAGGAGGTGGCAGTGCTGTTTAGTTTTCTGAGTTGAATAAACCCGGAATTGATAATGTCGTATGTAAACAATGTTTCCTTTCCTTTGGGCTTCTGCAAAACCTATTCCTGGGCTATTGGTTGGAAGTTTTGCTCTGGGTCTAGAATGCACAGTTTTGTCTCTGCTCATCTGTGGAAATTAATTCACTTGGCACCGTGTCACCTCCAACACTTGACTGGAGTATCTTTGGTTCATTTTAATTTCCAGCTGGATGCAAAATGGCAAATCTTTTGGCTTTGTAACATTTGCATTGCCAACACTGAGAGTATTTTGTAAAGCACTTTGGAATGCTACTATACATCCATGACATACCATTGTCAGTCTGGGACACACAATACAATATCATACTTAATCTAATTACAGAACTAACAGCTCTATGAAAAAAAAATGAAAAAGACGAAATTTTACAGATTACTATTTTTCCTTCTTGCATCAGAAATTTTGACCTTTTCCTGTAAGAATTTATTGAAGTAGAGACAAGGAACTCTATGAATAGTTCTATAGAATTCATTGCAATGTTAAAAATT
The DNA here is from genome assembly GCA_013400515.1 of Erpornis zantholeuca. Lineage (NCBI taxonomy): Eukaryota > Metazoa > Chordata > Aves > Passeriformes > Timaliidae > Erpornis > Erpornis zantholeuca. The sequence goes on along the minus strand of VZTN01010873.1, from coordinate 15,836 downwards.
TTGAAATTAGTAGCTCTCCAAAGTTTATTTTAGCTGCATGTTTCTGTTCACTTTAATAGGACCTACTGGAATTCTGCAGATATCTAAGAACAAAACCCTCTAAAGACTAAAAGAGTTTGTTTGCAGTAGATGAACATTTATGCTCTAGGAAAAGTCTATTAGTAAGCTCTACAATTTCAAGGATGATCCATGTATTCCTCTTGCAGAAAATTGCTTTTAACTTATACATTTAATTTTTAAATCAGAAAAGAGTATGGTTTCTGATAATTCTGGTGTTTCAGAATCTAGTCTTAAAGGCTCTTGTTTTTTAAGATATGCTGATTAAAAAATCCGATCCCTTAGCATGATGAGGTGCAACAGTGTGATGTGTTAAAGTTGAAGAAATTAAATTGAATTTTATTTACTTAAACCCAGAGATTTTTCAGTTATTTAAACCAAAGTACAGTTTTCTCACATTATTAGAACATAAGAAATTGGAAAGTGTCGTTTATTATATTGCATAAAGTAGTTTATTTGTGTAAAGGGGGGGAAAAGGAATTCATAGAAATTGTCTTCCAGTCCTACTTCAAGCTTAATTTAAAAAAATATTTCACTACTGAGAACTTTTTCCATTCTGTGCCAAATTATCTTTTTAGTGTGTGATATTTCATTCTAGGCTTCTAAAAATGCAGTTTTGTAAAACACAATAGAGTGGTTGATTTGATTTTTGATAAAGCAACCAGAGGTAAGTAAATTTTCCTATGTAGTGAGACTGCCTCACTGCTGTGCTGTTATTGCTCTCATCTTTATTATTCCAGCTGAGTGTTTGCCACCTGCTGAACTCTGTGCTGATGGTGTAACCTGCATTAGCCGAGATTCCTTTTGTGATGGAGTCCTGAACTGCCCAGATGGTTCAGATGAATCTGAAAAAAGATGTGGTAAGAATGTCAACCCCTGTAAATCAGTCCATTTAAACATGCTTAAAACTGTCAGTATTTTGAAAATAGTTTATGGGCAATAAACTGCACAGTGAAGTCCAAATCAATTCTACTAAAAATAATAAGAGTGATTTTTATAATCTTTACCTTGCAAGAAAAAATTTTCTTTAAAATTCTCACTAATGAAGAATAAATAATGAAATATTAGAATCTATTTTAATATAAAATTATAGAATTTTTGGTTTACTACAAAAATATTAATAACATAAATACTATGTCAATTACACAATAATATAGAAATTTAAGATGAAGTGTGCATCAGTGACATCAAACATGTTGAGACCAGATGACCTTCACAGGTCCCATTTGATCTCAGCCCTTCTGTGATTCTGTGAAACTACAGACCTGAAACCCCACTGGTGTTTAACATAAAGAGTTTTTATCCTGCAGTGCCAGTCAATTTGTTTGCCTTTATCTTATCTTTGAGTATTGTGTTCTTTTCTGAGCCCCTCTCTACAAGAAGGACATTGAGAGGCTGGGAAGGGTCCAGAGAAGGGCAAGCTGGGGACAACAAGCCCTATGAGGAGAGGCTGAGGGAACTGAGGGGACTCAGCCTGGAGAAAAGGAGGCTCAAGGGGAATCTTATCATCCTCTACAACTCCCTGACAGGAGGGTGGAGCTAGGTGGGGTCAGCCTCTTCTCCTACCAACCAGCAATAGGACAAGAGGAAATGGCCTCAAACTGTGCCGGGGGAGATTCAGGTTGAATATCAGGAAGAATTTCTTCATAGAAATGCTTGCCTAGCGTTGGATGGGCTGCCCAGGGAGGTGGTGGAGTCACCATCCCTGGAGGTGTTCAAGAAATGACAGACACAGTCTGATTTATGCAGCAGTGATCTGGCAAAGGTCGAATTCCATGACTTTGGAGGTCTTTTCTAACTTAAGTGATTCTACTCCATGATTCCATCTGACTTCGTGGTTTCCCCAAGAAACTTTTTGTGCAGAGCAGTCAGGTCTCTATGCAGCAGTGAGTTCTGTGAAATTGTACCAAGGAGTTTCACAACAGAGCTTCTTACCAAGCTGCTGTGCAGCATTTTGCTGTGGAGGCATGTGGGTTAATGATGCCTGCATTGCTCTCCACAGCCTCAGCTCTCGGTTAAAAGGCTGTCAAGTTGTCTCACAAAGAGAATATTACAAATGTTTTAGGAGAAGTGGGAGCAATTAGCTCCCTGTTTTGTTTGCTTGCTTGTTTTTTGGTTTTTGTTTTTCATGTAGATTTTGGTTCTAGAAATCTGGAAAGCTTCTTTCAATTCTGCTGTGAGAAGAAAACAGTGGGGGCAGTCTGCTTTGAGCTTTCAAAAACATATGAAGTGCTGGGCTCTAAAACCAAACAAGCAAGTAAAAGACCAATTATATTTTAAAAGAATCTGAAAGCTTAATCCTGAAGGTTTATGACAGGCTGAACCTCTCTGTCTTAAGTATAATTTTCTTCAGAAAAAAAGAAAAGAGAATTGCAGATTCTCTGCCTATTATCTGTATTTTTTTTCTGACTGCAGTCAGCTCAGAAGGGAGACTTAGCTGAACATTTTGGGGAAAATATCCATCAAAATACTTCAGTAGTATATCCACTGAAACACATCAAAATGTTTATTTATCGTAATAGCTGCATCTATTTAGATCATAATAATTATTGGCTCTGAGTTGGTCCTTCCACAGTTGATGAATCAGAAGGTCCTAATGCTCAGCTAGACCTTAGTTCCATGGAAAGCATTAAGTAACATGACCCCAAGAAGTTATTCAGTCATTCATTTCTACCATCATACTTTTTTTTTTTTGAGAGAGAAGGATCTTATTTGTTTATTTATTTATATATATTTTATATATATTTTNCACCTTTCACTAGACCAGGTTGCTCAGAGCCCCATCCAACCTGGCCTTGAACACTTCCAGGGCTGGGACATCCATACAGCCTCTGAGCAACCTGTTCCAGAAGTTTTACAAATATTCCAGTCTAACATCTGACCTAAACCTATTCTCTGTCAGTATGAATCTATTCCCCCATGTCCTGTCACTCCAGGCTCTTGTAAATAGTCTTTCTCCATCCCTCTTGTAGGGTCCCTCCAGTGACAGGACATAGGTCACCCCAAAGCCTTCTTTTCTCCAAGTAATCCCAGTTCTCTCAGCCTTTCCTCAAGGCAGAAGAGGTCCATTGCTCTGATTGACTTGGTGTCCTCCTCTGGACTGGCTACAGCAGGCTGTTGTCCTGACTAGGTCTGAATTTACAAGTTTCATCCACATTTTATTGAAGATATTACATTCATGCATGACGAAATTTAATTTATATTATATATTGGTAGATACCAACAAAAATAAGCTCAAATAACTTGAAGTCAAAGCTGTGTAGAAATGACTCAGCTCTGCCTTAGAGGCTACAGAGTGGCTAAAGCTATGAATTGGGCTTGAGTAGAGGTTTTCAGCTGAGGCATAGACTCTTATGCACGTGGCTTTTGGATCTTGTTTGCATATCTCCCCAAATCTCTACCAAATATAAGTTGTGAATGCTTTTCCCTGTTGTAACTGATGATACTATTCCTCATTTCAGCACAACTGAGCTGAAAGTTTCAGGAATGTGCATACTTAATAAAAGTAGTTAATAAATAAGTAAAAATAATAAAAGGAATAAAAGTAAAAATAAAAATATAAAATATATGTTAATAAAAGTAAAAACAGAGAGTGTCCTAGGGAAACCAGTTTGCAGTGGGTTCAGTTAGAACCAGCTGTAGTTATAGTCCACTTCAGAGAGCTGGATGATTTGCCCCTGTTCCTCTTCTCTGATGCTTGGTGTTTCCAAGCAGTTTGGTCAGTTACCATTAGTGCAGCAGTTTTGGCTCATAACCTTACAGAATTACAGTTCTGGCTGGAGGACAAATTGTTGATCCGTGTTACATTTTAGTCTTTTCCATCCAAAGCCTCAGAGCTTCTCTAATTTTATGAATTTAAGTTTCTCAGCAGGTTTTACCAAGCCAGTGGAATGAGGGATAAGAAGCTGAATGCGCTTTTGGGATACCTGCCAATTTTTCCACCTCTTTAACTTTTCACTTTTGTCCTATTCCTAGAGAAACTGAATATGGTCATATGAAAGCTAAAACTGTATAGATTTTCAGAAGTTCCTCAGAGTTTCACAGTGAGATTTATGACCAATTCTTAATTCATGCTACGAGTGCTCTTGCATACAAAAGAGTTGCTGTCTGTTAAAAAACTTGGTTTGCTATTCATCTTCATTGTTATTCCCTCTAGTATTTCTGATTTCATAATATGTCAGTGGTTTAAAAATATAGGATTAAAAAGTGAATTTTAGTAGTCTCTTTTCTGCATTAGAGAGAATTCAGTAAAATATCAGATTCTCAGAAAATATTCAGGCAATTGAACACCTTTTTTTTTGTTGTTTTATTGATTAAAATTGTCTTGAAAGGTTTCTTTCTGGCTCTGCAATGCAGTGCAGTAACAAAAGGCTTCACAAAAGTACAGCTAGCAATTTCAGTGAAAGGGTCTCTAGAGAAATGTGAAGTCTGAACAGCAGCAACTAATAATGACTGGCATTGCTGTAAAGCAGCCATGTAGCACGTAGGGGTACGGAAAGGGATACTAGAAGCTGACCCCAGGAGGAGTTTCTGCAGACTCTTTGCAGTAATTGTATGTCTAGACTATCATTTTCTGATTAACCACCTCACAGCATCACTACAGCACTGAGAGAGAGATAAATCAGAAAGTAATGAACTGCCCTTGGCAGAGAAAGGTCCTACCAAGGACCATATCTGGGCTCGGTTTGACCTGTTTGGGGAGCTTCTCCTTCAAATTCAAGGCTAACAGGATGGAGCCCTCATAATGTCTCACGTATGGAACCTTAGTCAATAGAAATGGACAGCAAGAGGCACGTAAGGGGAGCAGTGGAAGTGGTTCCTAAAATGGATATCTCATCTCCTTAGAACAACTGCAGCCTTTCTTTGGGCTCCAAGAGGCAAAAATGTAACAACTTTCATGCCCCTGCCTGTCTTTGACCACAGCTAGTGCCTCCCTGGAAGGAGGAAGCACTGGGAGATTCTCTAGGGAAATAGGACCAGTCCCTGCTCTCTTCCTGCTCATTCCTGATGCACTAAGAACTGACTATTTCTAGGCTTTAGATGACCTCCCTAAGGACCTTTTCCAGAATCTTTCTGTCCTGTTTCAATTTACTCACTGTCTCTTAAGAGATGAACAAATAAAAGGGAGCAATAAGAAGATAAGAACAATCATAATAATAGGGTATTGGAGCATCTCACTTATGAGGAAAGGCTGAGGGGGCTGGGGCTGTTCAGCCTTGAGAAGAGATGACTGAGAGGGGCCCTCATCCATGTCTGTCAGTGTCTGCAGGGAGGGGTCAGAGCATGCACCAGGCTCTGCTCCGTGGTGCCAGCAATGGGACAAGAGGCAATGGGCAGGAACTGATGCACAGGAAGTTCCACCTGAACGTGAGGAAGAACTTCTTCACTGTGCAGTGACCAAGCACTGGAACAGATCACCCAGAGAGGCTGTGGAGTCTCCTGCACTTGGAGATATTCCAGAACCATGTGGACACAATCCTGTGCCATGTGCTCTGGGGTGACCCTGCTTGAGCAGGGAGGTGAGACCAGATGACCACTGTGGTCCCTTCCAACCTCAACCATTCTGGGATTCTAACAGAAACGAATGAGCAAACACTTGTCATTGATTTTATTAGAAAGTATGCTTATCTTTTTTATTATTGTCCATACTATAAGATTCCTTTTAGATTAATTTTTGTCTTACTTGTAGACAGTACCACTTGTAATCTTCATTGATAATAAGCTGGGCGCTTTCCTTCTTCTCACACTGATTTTCTTCTTCCTATTGGTAAGGACAGGAAATATATGAATTAAAATGGTGAGAAAAAGTACTTCTTTACCAATACCCAACTTTACTGCTAATATAGAATAATAACTATCATTCATGGACTTTTTTTCTCTATGTATATAAAATCTTATATGTTCTGTTTTCCTCTCAAAGATTGCAAAAGGGAATATGTTTCTATTTCAGTTCATGCATTAGGCATGTTGGCAAAGTTCATTCTGCATAGTCTTTATTAACAGTCTATTGCTGACTGAAACAAAGCTTAATTTTTATTTTGTGTTTGCTACAGTGGTAGGCAGAAAGAATTTTGCACTTATAAAATGAACACACAAGGACCCCAAATTTATTCTTTTATATATCATTTCCCAGAGGAGGACTATTCTCAATAAAATTCCCATTTAATTTTCAATATGATTGGTTATTTGTAATTGGGTCCGTCTGAATTTAATAAAAAGCTCTAATTTCTGATGATCTGCCTGAAATTGATGAACTTTTCCTTACCTCTCATGATAATCATGTGTGTTAGTGATTTTATGTGAAAGTCTATGATACATTTTGAAAAACTGAAGAAAAAACACCATTAGAGAGATTTCTAACATAATGTTCAAGAGATGCATCAAAAGCTTCAGCAGTTCTTCAGTGTCTGCTGAAATAAAATAACTTTACATGAATTATCATCTCCAGTCTTGCTGAGGCTTAAAAATACTTTTTTTTTTACCTAAGTAACTGGTTTTAAAGTGAAGAACTTTCATAGAATGGAATAGCAACACCAAGGAAACAAAATAATAAAAGCCCTTTGAAAAAATAGATGATGATGGATGACATTTACCTCAGCTGAATGAATTCGATAGCTGGCAGGAAACTTGGGAGATCCACTTATCTCTTCGAGTGCTCAGTAATATATAAGGCGAGGAACGAGGAAGCTCATAAAAGTAGAGATAACAATAGTCAACCATAGCCCTTTTTGCTTTTATTCATATGATATAAAATTGTCTCTGGTAGTACAAACACAGTTTTCTGATTTAAAGTAGCTGTAGATAAGAACTGGGAAGGCAAGATCCTGTTTCCTTATAAAAGTATAGAACAAAATGAAAGAAATAATTGCATTAGCTAAATCCAGTCGTTGGATTTGAAATATTTGGATTGGTTTAGACTAGTTTGGAATGGTTGGATTATATCTAATTTAAAAGTGAATTTTCTATACTGCTTTTCTTCTCATGTAGTACTTTGGGATGAAACAGTGATAAGAATTAGAAATGGGAATAAGTTGATAGTGTATTTGTCTTCCTATTATTGCTTACGGAGAATTTCCAAGGTAATCCATGTAAACCAATATCCAGGGTCACCCTCATATTGGCTCTGATTCTGTTTTTCAAATGCCATTCTGACAAATGTTCTCCATTATATCTTTACAGCTGCAGTTTGTGATGGAAAATTCATGTTGACCAGCTCCTCTGGGTCTTTTCACTCTATGAATTATCCAGAGCCGTACGATGAAAACATTTTTTGCCAATGGATAATAGTGTAAGCCATTTTCCAATAATTTTGTACCTAACATTTTTTTTGATTATGAGGTGATCCTGTTTCCTGCACAATAGTCTTATGCCATTTGCTTTTATTCCCAAATACTCCAGCATAGGAAATATGTAATTATCATTTTCTCCTTTGTATTTATGTAACTTCTCTTTAAAAACCTTCATGCATAGGTTCCCACCTATAATTCTCTCTCCTACCATAGTTCTTAGGTATGATTTTGAGAAATATTCTGTGTTATATACATCCAGAGGAACAGAAATATAAGCTCAAAATAAATCACATAACTCAAAATAATTGCAAGATTTTTTTTCAATTACATTAAATAGTAGTCTTCAGGTAATTGTTTTATATGATGTAACTCTTACTTAACAGAAGGAATTTTCAAGAATTCCATTGTCATTTAGGGGTACAGGTTCCATCTGGGATTTAAGAGTACCCATGTTTTTATTTAATTTAGGAATATGTTAAAGAATTACATAGTTAGCATTTGATATAATAGCACCAAATGCCTTTTAGGCCTTAGGCACAAGAAGTGGAAATTTTATCATGGATGTATACCTACAGACAGAGACAGATGTTAGATTTTTGACTCTCCAGACCCACTCCATAGTCCAGGGAGAAAAAAGATAACCATGCTATATGATAAATCTCATCCTAAAATATATATCTAAAAAAAAAAATTAGATTATCACAAGTTACTCCTAAAAATCCCTCCTATGACTGCCAATTCAGAAGTTTCTGCTTTGAAAGGCAGAAATTCTCATTATGGTTTTGTAATAATGGCTGTTCTTTGATTCTGAGCAGTACTAATTTGGTGGAAGATTTCAAAGGAGATTAAGAAATTGCCTTTAAAATTGGGAAAGGTTTGTACTTCTCATTCTGAAAATGCTAACAAAATCCTAGGCTTTGATTTTGTTCAGGACTTTCATCTTCACCTTGAAGTTCTGGTTTTACGTCTGCTTAGTACATTTTTTCCTTCTCATCTTCAGCAGTACTGTTCACCAGTAATTACTGGCAACACCTGGCTTTAAAATACAGATGTGTTCCAGGAAAAGAACAAGATTTTGTTTTTCAGAATATCTCTGCCTTGTTCCTCATTTCATGGTTTTGCAGAATTTGAGCACAGTAAATAAACATGATCTAAGTGCCCTCCTTCGTTCTAAATTGTTAATATTGCTCCAAGTCCTGCTACAGCTGCAAGAAGCATTGTATTAGGTAGATATCTGTACCAGGTATGTAGCGAATAAAAGCTTCATTTTGGAAAGAACCATGAGCAATTGCAAATAATATGGTAGAGGTTCTGCAGCTATGTGTAATTACAGACTGAACAATGGCAGACAAAACAACCATTTGAATTTATTTCCCACTTATCTGCTTAAAAAAAATCTGGCAACACTGAGAGTAAAGGCCTAAGAAATTCTAATCAGCACTCAAATTTTGTCTTTCTTTCCAACAGAGTTGTTCCTATGAGGGAACCTTTTGGGGTTTCCAGTAAGCCATGGTTTTTATTATCCCTACAAAAATGTGTTAAAAGGCAATTTATAATTTTTTGTGCCTACCTTTGTATAGAAATATTTCCCCATTGCCTTTAGGAAGAGCTTTCACATTTTTACCCCATTTAACTCCAAATGTAGATCCAATCTCCTCTCCTTCTAAAAGAGCAGTATGTTCAATATTTCCCTGAAAGTTTAGCTTCCTGAATCTTTCAACTATATGTTTTACTCTTTTCTAACTCAAGAGTAATTTATTTCCTGTGGAGAAATAAAAAATAACAACAACAACAAAAATTTTATAAGGCAAAAATATTTAATTATTTACTTTAGGCTTCTCTACTAATTATTACTGATAAGCACCAGCAGATTGCTGTTGAAAGCCTATTTTCATTGAGTCTCTCAGTTCCAGAAAAAAACAAATAGTGGTAGCTAAGCTGATAGTGATAGTAGTGCTTTAGAATTTGGACTACCATATAGGCCTAGTGGAAAGGAAATGGGAGAACAAATTAAATATCGATGACTCAAAAAGCATACCTGTAGGAAAATAAAGCCAAGAATTTTTTACATTTTACTTCAAGTGACTTTTGTCATTAAACTTTCTGTGTGATGGTTTGGATTTATAATAATTTACCAAAGAGTGGGTTTGTGATCATCAAATCTGCATGTAAATCCTGTTTTTGTCATAAGAAACAGTATTTTGGATTCTCAGGAGAGAGATTTTGATATCTTGCTATTCATATTTATATCTTGTTACTATTCCTCTGGCCTTGGGAAGTCTACCTGAGCAGTGAGATGATATCTTAGAGTACCATCTATGAAAAAGTGACTGCAATTCAATGAGATGCAAATGACAAAAAAAACCCCAAACAAAACCATCCAAAAAACCCCTTGTAGAACTGATTATCACATTCTAGAGTTCCCAGCATTCAATTTCTAAAATATACTTAACTCTGGTGAGTAAAGCTGTACGTGCATGGTTAGAAAAGGTTTATACCAAATTCCTCTGGCAATTTTACAAGTTAAAGTTAGACAAAAAGGTCATCTTGATTAATAATCTTCATTAATATAATTTCATATTGCTTCTGAACTTAACATCATTCAAGCAGTCAATGACTTCAATGGGTTTACTACAGTCAAAGAATAGATTTTCAGTTTTGAATTTATTTTTCTCTTGTTGCCTTAGAGTGCCTCAAGGGCTATCCATTAAACTGAACTTCACTTCTTTTGAAACACAACAGTATACAGACACATTGAGTATATTTGAAGGATTAGGACAAAACAAGGTTTTAAGAGGTAAGTTTATTTTTCAGCTAATAATACTTTCTATTAGGAAAATCTAGGTGTTAAAATAAACATTTCGAGGTATAAAAAGTTGCAAATATATTTTTAAGAGGGAGACTCGATCTGCATAAACTTACCCTTTTAGACAATTAATCTCAATATACCTGTCTGCCCTTAAATTTGACCAGATAAATGCTTCTTATGCATTAAGAAATTTCTTCTTGTTTTTTAAGATCTTATTTGAATTATCTTGATAACTCCATCAACCTCATGGTCTTGTGGGGTCCATGTTTCATTGGAAATATATTGTCAGAAGTTCCTGTAATATCACACACAGTAACACAAAATGAAAGTATCTAAACTGAACTGGTGAAAGAAGTGCTATGAAACCCCCTGAAAATCAGTACAAGTATGGCATTGCTTTCCTCAGTTCTTGAAATACTGATGGTACCTTATCTCTGTCTCTGGAAACTGGGATTGTACCCATTTTTCACAAGACTCAGTCTATACAGCTGAATTCTATCAGAGGTGAGAAACATACACCGAAGAGAGAACACAGAGAGATAAGTCCAAAAGCTATATTATTATTTATCTTTATTATTTGGAACAGGAAGAGAATGAGAATGTGAGATAGTAAAAGACTAGCTGATATCCATATTGGTGGATATGAGAGATGGAATATGCAGAATATTTCTATATCAGCCAAACAGCTAAATGCTTCAAGGGTTTGAAGCTGTTGTAGCAGGCTCACAGTACAACAGGGAAAGCATTCCATAGGACTCAATAAACTAATCCACTGTGCCTTTGTGACAATATTTTCAATGTACATGGGATTATTTTCTGTCTGACTGTATGGTTTTTTATTTGTTTTCAGCTTCTCTGTCAGGGACCAGTGTTGAAACAATTTACATTTTTTCTCATGAGGCTACAGCACAGTTTACATCCGATTATTCAGAGAATTATAATGGCTTTAATGCAACATACACCGCATTTAATGCAAGTGAACTAACAAGTAAGTGTTCTTTGTGGGGGGATGGGGGGGTTGGGGGGAGTGTGTTTGTTTTTATCCCAAAATTTGGTGAATCTACATTCTCAGTTTGAAAAAATTGAAGTGGAAAGGGAAGCAGCATTTTCTGGCCTCAGACCCACTTAGATCCACTTTCAAAAATGTTTTAAAGATCAAATCAATTATTTCAATATGGCCATTCGCAGGTTTACAGGCCTGTATCTAGCAGTGGGGTGATGTCTGGAAAAGATCATCTGTTTAAGTAAAACTGTGTCCATACCTCCATCAGATTCCTTTCAGCCAGTTTGTCCACTAATCAACACTATGAAATCATAGACCACAACATCTTTATAAAAAAAACATTCAGGCAACATTTAGAAATAACGTTCAGAAAAATACCTGCTTCAGTAGAATGGCATTAGGAAAAGTCTGGATACAGTAAATCTACAGTGACAACAATATGCAGCAATATGACTCATGCTTTGCTGATTGGACAAGTGAAGGCTTCTTCAGCTGTTAAATTTGGAGCAGGAGGTGAAGAGGGAATGTGGCTGGGATGGCATATGCTGCAGGAAGCATCCAGAGGGCCAGCAAGCTCTTGTCATGTGGAAGTCCTGCCTGACCTGCATTTCAAGGCATGGACAGACACTGAAATATCATGAGAACAAAAGTGATGAGGATGACACAGAAAAGACATGTGAGCAAAGAAGGACCCATTGGGAAGAGAGGAAGGGGCATTCCAAGGGCATGGAGCACAGCACTAGGCTCTAATGGTGAACCCTTTCTGCTGGAGCAATCCAGGCCTTGGCAAAGAAAAGAGGAAAAGGATCGGAAGTGAAGATTGGTGAATGAGTGCAGGAGTATGTAGGACCACCCTTCAAACATAATATTTTGTTAACAAGTCCAAACAACACGTTTATTTGAGTAATTCTGTTGCATTGCATAAGGGTGAAATTGAGTCACTGTAGGCTGGTTTACAAACATATTTAAAAAATTACATTGTTCATCACTCATTCTTGTGTAATTCTGAAAAAATACCATTTCTGTCATCTTTTATTTACTAGAAGTTCTTATTCACAGATTATGAGAAAATCAATTGCACGTTTGAAGACGGTTTTTGTTTCTGGAGACAAGATTTAGATGATGATTCAGACTGGGAGAGAGTTCAGGGTCCTACCTTTCCCTTGATGAGTGGTCCTGAATTTGATCATACATTTGGCAACTTGTCAGGTAGGATCAAAAAAAAGTGAGTAGAAGATTAAAGGAAAAACTTGATTTAGTTTATATCACTGCATAATGGGTTCTTCATAGTGGTATTACTAGTGTGTCATTTTATTCTGCCATAAAAATGAGTCAGGGCTACAAGACAAAATGTTTTATGTTACTGATTGCCATCTTGTGGAAATATACCAAAACTAAAAGCAGAAATAAAGGAATAAGTAAAATTATAAAAGTGTCAGGTACTGAAAATTTTCAATGCTTTTTTTACACTAAAATGCCGTAAGTGAGAAAGGAATTTCTATTATGAAAAAATGTTATAGGTCAAAAACCTGCATATTTAACTTGAGAGAAAAATAATATAATTGCATATCAGGCAAATCACTTCCATTTCATCCCTCTCTACTGCTGACATCCTCACGGTTGTCACAAAATAATTTTAATTTTAAAAAAGCTGACCTGCGTTTACAGGAGGCATCTGTGTCACCAGTAACTGCACAGCAAACACACCAATTGTGCCAAACACACACAGTAACTGTTACAGATAAATAACTTAATTGGAAGAGTGGTCATATCTAAAGTGGAATTTATTTAAAGAGACAATACTGATAGGAACTGGATTTTGAGTGCATCAAGAATCCTCATCCCAGAATAAGACTCCATATATTTTTTTCTTCTTCAGCTATAAAACCAAACAATCACTTTCTTAGCNTTGGCTCCCAGAATGCAAATCAGATGAAAGAATGTAAAATTTGTTTAATAAAACACTTGAAAATGGTTTCTCTCTCTCAAAAGTCTTAATCTGTTTTAGGTGCTTTCTATTTCTCTGTGCTCAGTCTAAGCTGACATATATAATGCTCCTACATGCAATGTTACCACTGTGTTGAGCATTTAAATTTCTGTGACCTGTATTTTGAGTAAAAATGTGAATTGCATCATTAATATCAGGCTATTACATTCAATGAAACTCTATTTTTGGTTTTCTGCTCTTGAAAAGTAAAGAACCTAATACACACTCAAAAATTGATTCTGAATGCTCAGAGAATTGATGAAACAAAGATCGAGAACTGTCTCTTTGACTATGAGAAGAACTTTTCCCTTTGAGTTAGACACCATATGTATTTTAATGCATGCCCTCTAAGCCAACAGAGGAAATTAAAGGCCTGGCTCAGATTTCAAATTAATTTTCANACTAAAACCAGATAAAACATAAATTGGATTTTGCAATGCTTATATGTATTCTATGTAAGGCTTACATAAAACTTATTCAGTGACAAATAACTGGAAAAATAGCAAATTATTCTGAAAGAAGTTACTCCTGGGAAAAGAAAAATAGTATTCTGCACTTTATCAGATAGAAATTATTCACCTCTCTATGAGTAAATATACATTTTCTAAACAATCTTCAGAATATTGTTTTGTCCTCACACTTGGCTCCCAGAATGCAAATCAGATGAAAGAATGTAAAATTTGTTTAATAAAACACTTGAAAATGGTTTCTCTCTCTCAAAAGTCTTAATCTGTTTTAGGTGCTTTCTATTTCTCTGTGCTCAGTCTAAGCTGACATATATAATGCTCCTACATNCATCATTAATATCAGGCTATTACATTCAATGAAACTCTATTTTTGGTTTTCTGCTCTTGAAAAGTAAAGAACCTAATACACACTCAAAAATTGATTCTGAATGCTCAGAGAATTGATGAAACAAAGATCGAGAACTGTCTCTTTGACTATGAGAAGAACTTTTCCCTTTGAGTTAGACACCATATGTATTTTAATGCATGCCCTCTAAGCCAACAGAGGAAATTAAAGGCCTGGCTCAGATTTCAAATTAATTTTCAGGTATTTTAGCCTCCCACATGAGAAAATAGATAATCTAGAAGTGTAAATAACAGAATACAGTGTATATAATTTAAATTACATAATTATAATTACATTCATTTGAAAATATTGTTAATATAATATTTGCACATATATGTCTTAGATAGAAAAAAATATGAGATTACACCCATGACTTGAATAAAGCAAGAATTTTATTTTAAACTGCCTAAGTTTGCATTACTTATGACAAATCCTAGTGCTTCTGTGGCCTGGCCTCAGACAGCAAAAAGAGGTCCAAATTCCCAGCTGCAACAAATTATCTCAGAAAAAGCTACAAAATCAATTTCACA
>VZTN01010872.1:136712-153162 GCA_013400515.1 Erpornis zantholeuca | reverse complement strand
GGTATGGAACAAGCTTAGAGAAAGTATGGCTTTGATGGCACATATCCAAAAGTTGCTAGCTGAAATTATATTTAGGAAGCCACTTATGTGGATGAATTACACTGGTTAGTTTAAACTGCAATTTTTTTTTTTCACCCACTCGTAGATCCTCAATTTCAGACTGCAAGACAGACCAAGTACACATTTAAGAAAATCCTGTTTTGTTGGTCTTAACAGAGTAGTGTGTGCTGTCTGGTGGTATGAATGGTTGGGATGTACCAAATTAGGTAAGAAATGAATGTGTCAAATTATTCTTAGTGCTGTTGTGAAGAAACACAGTGAGCCACCGTAGTATACAGATCTGAATATTCTTATTTGGGTCACTATTAGCTTGCCCATTTATCAGCTTCCCCTCCCATTTGCTTGCTCTGATTTTGAGCTGTTAAACAATTTGTGATACTGTTTAACATGCCACAGACTATTTGAGTGCTGCGAAATGAGTAAAATCATCCAAATGAGAAGAGGTAAGTCTGTAATTTGCTCATTAAGTCAAAATCTTGATGTTATTTTAAGATTTTTTGGTCTTAGTTTATAGCTTCACACTTTCTCAGACTTCACCAACTGCACGTGTTCTACTGGATAAAAGGGGTTTTAAAGAAGCCCTTAGGATAGAGTATGGCTTTAGAGATAAAATGTTAAGCAAAGGCCTAATCTTAGATAAAGATTAAATACATAATTAGGAAAATACTTTTGACATAGAGTAGTCTCAGTAGGGCTATCAAGATATCTGCAAAATATTTTCAGTGTGAAGGGAAATTAAAAACAGTCTTCACATTAAAATAAAAAGAAAATAACCCCAACAAAAATATCTCTGTAGATGAAAGCCTCGGATGATGATGACGACGATGAGGATGAAGATGAATTTGTGGAGGTCCCTGAGAAGGAAGGTTATGAGCCCCACATTCCAGACCACCTGCGTAAGGAGTATGGTGAGTTTGCCCAGCTGTGACAAGCTTTATCCCTGCATGTTACTGCTGCACTAAGGTAAATAAACAGCCATTCTGAAGTAATAAAGTGATCAGCGGTGTGGGTAATCTCTGCCTGCTCTGAGGAAGTCATTACATGGACACCGGAGCAGCGATTGGCTCTGGATAAACAAATACTTTCTAGGAGCAAGAGCAACTGAGACGAGCAGCTTATTTCATTCCATCATCTTCACTGGAGTTCAGAGCCAGAGGCAGCACCTGTGTGCTTTTAAGTGTGCAAAACACATTCTGGGAGTGAAGGGATTGCAAAGTAAAGTTGGCAGTGAGCCTGAATATTAGAAATATTGGTGACAGTCTGGTGGGATGGGGTAAGGTGCTGTTCCATCACCTGCATTAGTAGCAGCTGGATGTGCACAGCCACTTCTTCCCATAGAATGGACAACTTAGAGCTCTGCAAGGTGGCTCTTTTTGTTTGGCTACTGCTGTCAGAAGATGTTAAATGCAGCTCAGCCTTCAAGTGCAGAATTACAGCCACTGAGCACATGCCAGATGACAAACTATAATTTTGCCTTCTTATTAAAAGTAGATAATTTTTTAAAAAAGTTATATTTACTGTGTGTTTTTGCAAAATTGAGAGGGTGTTCCTGAGGAAAGTTCATCTTAGTTCAATTTTAGTGCATTGCTCCTTGTCCTTTCTACATCTTGCTTAGTAAGTGTGCAGCTTTACCTCTGTGTAACTTGGTATATTTGAGGACTCCCAAGATTTCAGTACACTGTAGAGAAAGGTAGGTGCCATCACAAAGCTTTAAGTTAAAAACCTCTAGGGAGTGTCTTGCTCCTACATTTGTCCATGAGTATTTGTGTAAGACTGGCGCTTTGCTGTGCCTTTTTCAATCCTGTTGATGCTTAATTTTTCCCTTTTCTGCAGTTTACCTCTTGAAAGTCAGGCTGCAGCTACCACCTGGAACTTGTTTTCCATATCTTTAGAAGCAGCCTAAGTAATCCTAACATGCAAAAGTTCTGTTTATACTTGCCAGCTTCCACTGGAAGTGAAATGTATTCACCCCTTCCCTTTTATCCCATCTTCCTCACAGACAAACATTTTTTTTAAAAATAAAGCATCTTAGCACCCTTTGTGTCACACTAACACAATACTTGGCTACTATTTGAATTCCTTCTTATAGGAAAGGATAAAAGAAGAAGCCTACTGTCTACTCAGGGATGTTTTAAAAATCTATATTAAATGGATTACAAAATTCCCAATTTGTATTTAGACTACTGCTGATAGGAAAATACATTATAGTGAAGAAGTCAATCAGAAAACAAAACTTCTCTCCCATTTTGTATACTTGAGGTTATGTAGGAGCTAATGGTCACACTTGGCTGTTCTTTATCTGACGTGTTCTTTAAAAATAACATTTTGAAAGAAATCCCAATGCTTCTGAAGACATTCAGCTTTACTTGTTGCCATTTAAAGTTATTATGTAAGTTCCCAATTTAGGAAATGGTCTGAAAACAACTTAGAATTCCTGAAAATCACAGCTTAGAAAATGAAAGTCTGCACAAGTGGCATGTTCTAACTGGAACATTAAACTTTCCATGTAAAGTAAAATCCCAGCGTTATGTGGAAGGTGTGAATGGTTAAAAGCTTTTTTTCCTTTTGTTGTTACTTTTCCTGAACAGGCCAGATTTACTTGTTATATTAAACAGGAGAACAAAGTTGTAAAACATGACTGTGGAAATGGATTGAAACGTGACATGTAAATTATTGATTTAAAAGTCACTTTATTCCCTTTCACTTCTCTCACAAAAATAATGTCCTACCAACAAGGTGAATTTTGTGGTTCTCATGAAATCTGAAAAACTTGTTTTCAAAAATGAAAATATATTTAGAGACAAGGGAAGTTCTGTGCATAAATGTATAGACAAATGCAGCTCTATTATCTGTGTGTATATGTGGTTAATGATTACAATCTCAAAACTGGTGACAATACTAAATATAGAAATTGAATTGAGCACTGTGTGCATTTTGGGTGGAGGTAGAATTGAACAAGCTATTTGAATCCTGATGTATAAAATGAAATGTAAATTTGTTAAAAGAATTTAGGAGATTAGATAATTGAAGTGTGAAGATATAACCCATTAGAGGTGTCATGCCAAATTAGCATTACCAGAATTTTAATGACCTCCCATTTGTATAATCCTTATTTACACTTGCATCTGATGTCTGCTGCTGACAAGAGGCCAGCCCTCCTGTGGGACCACAGGGCTATTTTAAATACACTGTGGTGCTAAGGAGGAATATGGGCTGGAAAAGAAACAACACTGAAAATAATATTCATACTGTTGCTCTGGTTCTCAGCACTGGGCACTGCTGTTGCTGATATCCACTGAAGAGTGACCTGCCCTTGTTTGGCTGGTATTGCTAAGCCCTGGAAAATGGAGACATTATTCATTTAAAGGAGAACTTTAGAGAGAAATAAAATACTGTTTCCACTTCAGGTTTTCCATATTCTGGCCTTTGCTGGTCAGCTGTTGGTTCCATTGGCATAAAGCCTTAGGGTGCATGAGGTAAGGGATGGACCTGTGCAGCTTCTGGCATTGCTCTTGTGCCATAGAACAGAATTTTGGCTGATGCCAAAGCATGAGAGATTCCTTCTCATCCCCCCCTTGGTGGTCCTGGCTTGGCTTGCAGCTGGAAAGTGATGTGTTTTGAGGGATATGCTTTTCCATGTAAATATGGAACAATTCTTGGTCTAGTCCAAAGCACCCACTTTAGTCAGTAGTTCTTGTCTGTGTCTCAAGGCAAGCATTACTTAAACCATGCAATGCACCTTTGAGGACAGGGGAGTGCTGATTTTGTTTTACAAGAGGTAACATGAGGAAAACCATTATTTCAACTCTGGTTAGTAAGATTATTTCTCTTGTATCCGAGCCTTAAGCCAGAATGTTTTTAGGTCCCTAATAGCTACTTTAGTGGTTCACATTGCATCTTAAAGTCTGCTTGAGAGTTCTTTCATATGGGGATCAAAGCTACAGTTCCAAAATCCCAAGGCTTAGTTCTATTAATTTCAGAAATTTTTCCCTCTTCTCATCACAGTGTGATGTGCTCTTTTGGGTTAGATGTCCCCAAACTGCCTTACCTAATCTGATGTTATCTGAGTGATACTTTTCTGTGTGTTAAGTAGCTGCTTTTTGTTGTTGTTACTATGAAAAGTCATAACAATGTGAAGGCTTATACCCCAATTGAGCTAGTAAGACATACAAAACCATTATTTCTTTAACAGAGAAGTTGTCTTCTGGTTCTTTACATAGAATTGGGAGCTTCAGGCTCTTGACAGACATCCCCCAAGATGTACAGGGGACATAGTGGTTAAAGCAAAATGGCCTCAGAAATGCGAAACATCAGAGAATCATCATTACAAATTAAAAAAAAAAAGTTGTAATAAATAGGGTTAATTAATGAGAGTAACAGTATATATTCTGTAATTCCAGTAAGCCAAACTAAGTGTTTATGTAATGTTAGTGAACTCTTCTCATTAATTACCACAGTTATCTTTTTTTTGTTTAATTTGAATTTCTAAAGTAGAATTCCAAGATTTCACACAAATGAGCATAGCTGTGTTCAAAGGCTCTGGGAAGCTTTGCAAAGTCCAAAGCTTATCGTGCTTGCTGAGTAAAATACTGGCAGGCATTTTCATTGTGAGCACAGTAGAGTAAGTGGGGAAATACTGTACCTGAACTGCTGAATTTTCCTTGCAATCTGGGACAGTGTCTGTACTAATATAAATCACACATGCTTGGCTTGACTAAGATTCAACAAATGGGAAGCAGAAACTATTAATTTTTTTTTTCAGGAAAGGTGAAGTCTGTAATACTTGTTTGTATTCTATCTCCGTTTTTTCAATTAAACTTCAGTGAATCTGAAGTAGCTTGATTTTGTCTAAATCCACACAGCTGAGGAAACCTGTGCTTGCTTTTTCTCTGAATTTTCACTGAGGGGCTTTTATCTCCCCCTAATCCCACCATTTCTGTCAGGACATAATCTCTTTCTCAAATTTACATTTTAATTACAAGGCCAGCTGAACTAGCTAAAATCAATAATGTCACCATTCAGCAGCCTAACTTCAGCTGAAACCCCAGCCCCTCTCTTTCCTTCTATCGATTTATCTCCTGAACATGGGCTACTTTATTGCTTCAGGCAATAGGTGCCATTTGGTCAATTTAAACAAAAAGAGAGATTTAAACACTTTTATGATTCTTTCTCAAAGCTGCTATTGGAACAATTTGAACCCAGGTACTGTACTTGTTAAACAAACCACACAGAACAGTAGAATTCTGAAGAGGAATTTTACTTTTAAAACTGTACTTAATCCCATCTATGTTTTAAAACCAAAACAAAGCAACCCCACCCTGAGATTGGGCACCATGTGGCCAATCTGTCTGTCTGGTGACTCTTGTCTTTATCTTGTTAACAAAAACTACTTTCATGCATATACTACTTTTTAAAAACTCCACAGTGGAGATGGTGTTACTGTTGTTCTAGTGTACTTACTTCTAGCTATTTTTCTGTTAATGGTTTAAAATAAGAAATCAATGAAAAAATATTTTGTTCTTGTATCTCTTAGGAATTCCAGTATTGATCTTCTGGATGTGATTTTTATCTGTCTAAATGTCACATTGTCTATTTATGTCTCTTTCCTTTTCTGTGTGTTGCTGACTGCTTGTCTCTGTTGTTCCCCTCCTCCTCAACAACACCAGGGAGGTGAACAAGCAGTCATGCTTTCTGTAAACATCATAGGAAAAAATTGGAAAAAAATAGGGTTTTCTGAGAACTTTTAAAACACATGCACATATTTTCTTTGAAGATGAGAGAAGATGTATGGTGAGCAACACAAACCTGCTATCTTCTGACTTTTTTTTACTATTTGTAAATAGTACACATACAAGTGCTCTCAAAACTTTTGCTTTAAACAGTGCTTTTCAGAAAAAAAAAAAGAAAAAGAAAGCAGTTTAAATGCTAAATACAGTCTGAGCAATTCTACATGACAGACTGAGTCTATGACATATTCTTCTCAGTTAGCAGTGTTCATGCCAGGGGCCCTGTTTGCAACTGTCTGTGTCACTTAATGAAGTTTACTTGTCTAAATACTGATGATTCTGATGTGTGGTTACTACAAGGTTTTGGATTAATACTGCTTCAGTTTGATAAAAGCACCTCCCAATCCTGTGACATGAGGCCGTGTCCTGTCCCATTTCCAGAGATGTAAATTCAAAATTCCTGTATTATTATTTCACTGAAGTGCTGCTTAAAAGCACATTTCTGTGGAGGCTCCACTATCCCTCTTTAACAGCAAGTCCACAGTCTAATGAGTGTAATGAAATAGTTTCTTTTGCTATTTAACCTAGACATTTCTCTACTTAGATCCATCCTATTGTATTTAATTATCATTTCCCTTATTCCTGTTCTTCTGCTAAATTTGAGACTGTTTTCCAATGCACAGATTGGTCCTTTAAATGGTGGGTTTTTTGAACAATGTTCATTAAAGCTTTTTTGACTTTGGAGAATGTGGAGTATTCACAGCTTTCATTAGTGAGTGTGTAAGGGAGTAGCAGTGGCAGGTGTGCTCAGCAGCACCAGACAACAGCAGACAGACTCTGGGTTTTGAATTAGGCTTGTCACTGTCTCTGGGGAGAGACTGTCCAAGAACTAGGTTAAACAGGTGTCCTCAGTGCCCTGAGCTTGGAACTTTGGGAAACAAGTTTGGATGTCATTCCCTGCACAAGGACTCAGCTCCTGGTCCAGGTGCTTGGAAAGTGTGTTCCTAGGGGGTGGATCTCTAAGGCTGCCCTCTCAGCATCTTGGTCTGTGGCTGCTTTCAGGCAGTGCCATCCGTGCAGTTGCACCCCATGGGTTACAGGGAATGAGTGATGCAAACGAATCAAAGTCAGGATGAATTACTGGGAGACCTTATAAGGTAGAAAGATGGGTCACAGCAAATTATTCTGATTTTCTTTGTGGAAAAACATTTATCTCTGAGATGAAAGTATCTTATGTACCAAGTCTGCCTGCCACTGCGGGTCTTGAAATTTCCTACTCAGATAGCTGGTCACAGATACCACATTACCTTTTCCTTTTCAACTTAATATATTGTGATACATTTAATGAATAACAAGGCAAGAATGCTTCTGGATGCAGCTTCGGGGCTGGTTAGAATTGGGCAAAAGATTAAAAGTTACAATTAATGGCTAGAACATGGTAGATAAACTTAGTTACTTTTCATAAGAAGGCTCAGATAATTTGCTGAAATTTTTAGTTTTGTTAAACTATAACTTCTTTGTACAAAATTTAGGGATCTTTTTTGAGGGATGAGACCTTGCATTTCAATAATTTATTTTATAAACAGGCTTTCTGAGGGGACATGTCACATTAGTGTGAGGGATCATGTCTTTGCAATTTTAGCTGTCATTGGTCGAAAAGTTCTCATTGCTACTACTGGCTAAGGGAATTGCTCCTCCAGCTCAGCAAGTAGAGGCAGGTGCTGTCTAACTGCTCAGCCTGTCTCATTGCATCCTTACAGTCCATGCTGAGTCTTTAATCTGGCTGTAAAAGTAATTAAAGTTACCCCACTGCTGAGCTACTGGTGCTGAACATCAGTGCCTGGTACTGCCTTGCAGATGGCTTGTTCCTCAGGTGTAGCTCAGGCATTTCCTGTCTCTTGGACAGACTCTGTGGGTGTAATTCCTGCTTCTGCCAGCACTTAGATATTTTCTCCTGGCAAATTGTTTGGTTTCGTATCTGTGAAAGGTAGGCGTCCTCTAAATAATTGTTTCACTCTGAGTGGGATTGGTGTCTAAAGCCAACTGAAAGCAGGAAGATGTAGTCAGCACCCTGTTTGGGGGACTGTGAGGGTGGGAGAAGTGAATCACTCCTAAACATCAAGTTTTTTTTGCAGGGCTTGAACCCAAGTCACCCCCAAAAGCCCCGGTGGCAAAGGCATTGACAGGAGCAGCTCCGCTGAGCTCCCGCACTCAGCTCAAAGGGAATGAGGATGAACTCGATCCAACCTGTGCAGCTGCCACTCTGAAACTTATTAGAGACAAGCTACCAAAGCTACCACCTCTTCATGCCAGGTTATCTTTGTTTTAGTTCTTGTACAAGCCTCTTGCTCTTGTGTTTATTAGTCATGTTCGTGCATGGAAAAGCATTCATGAACCAAGCAAGCTGACAAGCCTGACTTCTCTCATTTTGAAGTTACACTCATTGCTTAATATTTGGGATTTTGTTGGTGATTGCACTAGGATCTTAAGGAATCTTTTACTGTTCAGTTAATACATATCTTATTTGGTGTAAATGGCCTTTATGAAAATACACTGTTTCCTTCTTTGCTAATATCCCCACCCCATTTATTTGGGTACATTCTGTTTGCAGCTAAATAAGATGTATCCTAATGTTCTATTAGAAGGTAATTTCAACCATCACTTTGTTCCCAGTGGCTTAAGCTGTCAGTGCTGCCTGGAGATGTTATATTGTTTCCATAGACATATTTGTTATCAGTCCTGTTCAAAGTTTGATGAAACTCCAGCCTTGCCTAGAATCTAGCTGTGATTTGAGGGCAGGACTGGAGTCATCTGCTTAGTGGCATGTTCCTGGAAAGACACTTTTGCATTGGCCAGGAAAGCCCCCAAAACCTAGCAAACTGGAATTAATCTGAGATTTCCAGTCCCACATCTGTACCTGCTGTGGGAGTACAACATGCATGATCCACTGCTGCCCCCATCAAATCTCTGGGCTTCTGCCCTGATAGTGTGATAGGTGTTAGGCAGCACTAGCTGAATGTGCAGTGAGCTGTATAGACAGTGTGTGGTGTTGTGTCATATGGTCTTCCTTTAAAAAAAAATAAAAGGACAACCTTGTAAAAGTAGTTGTAATCATAGATCTAAGGTAATATTAGTGTTGGTCTAAAAAAATCTAATGAAAACAAAAAAAAAGTTGTTGTGGTCATTGCTGTTCTGTATTGACTCCTCATCAATTTTCTCCAGTGAATCTGCAACTACTGGGACAGCAAACATGGAAGATCCTGACAGTAAAAGAAGAAAACTAGAAGAAAGAGCTAAAGCTCCCCTCATGCCTTTTGGATTAGATCTTCACTACTGGGGAGAGGATCAGCCAAGTGCTGGGAAGATTCTCAAGTAATGGTCTTTTTCTTTTAAAACAAATTAAACAAATAAATAGATTTACTTGTACTCATAGGTCATGCAGTGGGGTGACTGCTATTTCTTTTGATAATTACTTTTCATCTTTACTTTGTGTTATGGGACCCATAAACAAAGTCAGAAATTCTACCTTTAAATGTTATTTGTTTTGAGAAGATGTGATGCTAATTAAATATCCTTTGATGCTTCAAAGCACATTTTTTCTGCTCTTTTTATGTTTGCAGCATAGCATCAGTTACTCCAATTTAAGTTGGTACCTCATTATGCAAAGGGCTCTTCCAAGTGTGTGATAGACATTCCCTCAGCTGGAGACTTTGAGATCTAAATAAGTAGCAGGCAAGGTAGGAGAAAGGTTGGGGAAGTGTTTTTCCTGGCTTCACAGAGTGGTAACTGAGAAAACTGATATGCTTATTCAGTCACACAAGAAAAAGGTGGCAGTTACAGGATTTGGATCTTCCACTTTCCATTGCTGTCTGGGAGGTTTTGTGTTTCATGAAGCATTGCTGACATAGGGAAAGTTTTAGCACTGGGGAGAAAAGGTGGTAGGTGCACATCAGAATTTATTTCTAGCATATTTCTAGCAGATTTTTTTAAAACCCTTTTTAGTATTTTTTAATGCAAGTTGGGTCGGAAAGTCCTCCCTATATGTATTTTTTTTTTAAGTCCACCAGAACTTTGGTATCAGTGTGCACCATGCCTGGCTTGAAAAGGGCAAAAATCGTTGACTGGCTGGGTTGCAAATTAAAGTTTTATATTCTTATCAGTACTATTTTAACTTAGTTTTCTTACCAACACAAACAAAAAACCCCCAACCTGTAATCACAGTGCTGAAACACTGGCAGAAAGGAACAAGAGGAAATCTTTACCTCTGATATCATAAAATGCTGAGTATCTTCTAAATTACTGAAAACTGGTTCAATTTGATGCATAAAAGTGCTTTACCACAGTCACTCCAAGCTTTGGATTCCATCTTATATGGTGTAGGCTCTTCAAAGCCTATGAAAAGATTTTCAGCAGGGCTTTAAGAAGCTTTTGTCTGTGATAAAGCCAAAAAGGTAGTAAGGCCTTACTTTACATTGCAAATGAGTTATTCAAGTCATAAGTGAAATCAGAAGCATATTTCACTGCCTGTCTGCCTTGTGCTGTACTGTTTTATTTTTATGCTTCCCAATAAAATAGAGGGCACACTTCTGAACCGTATAGTCTATAACTACAGGTGTGCCAATCTAACTAAAGATAATTTAAGTAACTCTGCACACACAATACCATTGACCCCAGACATAAAATAGACTTACTGAAAAATTAAGGTAGTCATTGGCCAACTCCTTTAACTCCTATATGCATCCATACTGGCTCTGTAAGATTCTTAGGGAAAAAAAGAAAACAGAAAAGTAGACAACATATGGGATGTGTATGGAATTTGAATTTTTGAAATCTCAAGGGGAAAAGTCTTTCTGTTTCATTTAGCAGTGCAGTTACTTAATCACAGCATTCACAATAAATTAAGATTTTGACAGTGAGAATGTAGCTACCAGGAAGATGATTTTCTAAAGAAGTTTTGTTGGGGTTTTTGAAGGGGGGGGCAAAAGGTAGTGTGTGCTGTACAGTGTTTATTGTGTAGAGTCTGATATGTCATCTTAACAGATTTATTTTGGATAGCTTGGACTTTCCAAACTCATCTACCCTCCTCCTTGAATTAAATCAGCCTACTTTTAGGAGCAGAGTAAAAAGGCTGGTGCAGCATTGGCTGTGACTAGGATGTTTGAATTAGCCCATTTTGCACTTGCTTCAGGATTTCTGGAAGCATCTGGGATTAGAATTTATATTTATTCAATGTTTTTATAACCTTCCTGTCAGATTAGAAATTAAGATGATACAAATTCATTGAAAGAGTGCAGCAGTTCTCCAAGAGCTGGTCTTTCTCTTTGATTTCAATTAGCCATTACTTGTCTCTTATTCCTACTCTTCCTCCTCATGTATTGTTGTGTCATTGCCATTAAAGCTTCTGTTATTTATGTGGATCAGGAGCACTCTAAATGTGAGTGAGGTGTTGATCTTTTTCATCTTTTAGTTCATAATCTATTCCTCTTCTGATCCATCTTACAGATAGGTTTTTACTTGTCACATGCATCATTTTTTCAAACAAGTATCTGCCTGTTTAAAATGTTGCTTGACTTACAGCAAGAAATCAGAAAACTTTGTGGATTGCCACTGCTTTGTTCTTCTCAAGCTGCTTGCAAGTCATGTTGGGAGAAAATAAGTTACGTGCTTGTAGTAAACAATAGTACTTATTAAATATTTGTATGAACCAGGCTTTTTTAAGTTCAGTTCCCAAATACTGATCAATGATACACAGGGCGAAACATAATTTTAATACTCTTGACATTTGTTGGATGCATATTTAGGGGAACAGTAAAGTTACTAAATAGAGCTATTTCCTAATTGGAAGGGTTAACATGCATGACAGTTAAATGCCTTTTCTTTCTCATGTAACTGTAATTTGATCGTTTAGAGGGGAGGGGAGTTCAGACCACCAAAGGACACTAGAATTTTGCTAAGAGATTCTGTAAGATTACCATGCATGTAAAAATCCTGTATGGTGCCTTTTTTAGGAATGCTTTCCCCTCTGTGTGTCTGTAAGGTTAGTGACACAGAGCTGCCAGTCAATCTTGCTTTCAGCATTACATTAAACTAAGCAAATAAGAAATTGATGTTATTCTTTTATTTACTGTCTCTTGTACAATCTTGCCACATAAGTTCTGAAGCTAAAATACTGCACCATTCAAATAGTGGGCTAAAGTCATATTGGTGTTTTGGAAAGATTCTCGGGGCTTTTGGGTTTTTTTGCTACAGTTTGCTGAAGTGTGTAATTAAAAACATTCCACCAAAAACAGTGGAAATATATTGCTGTGTTTATTGCTGAATTAGCTTCCACTGGAATTCTTTTGCCTTTATCCCCTAATTTACCAGAAGAAACTTATTTGTACTTTATGGAAGGTTAGCATTTATCTGGCACTAATGAGGTGTATTTGAAGGAGAAATTACTGGATAGAATCAATTTGTTTAACAAGAATTTTGTTGGAAGATTTTTCTGATGATTTGGCAAATCATAGAGATGCTCAAAAAATTTTGTTAACCCATTTTAAACCTAGTTCTAATCTCTTTACATAGTTTTAAATGCTCAGCTGCTGCATTAAAACCAGCAGCTACTGTAGGATGCTATGGTAAGAAATTTTCCTCTACTTTTTTGTTTTCTTTGTCATCTGTTGAAAACTTGGTTAGATAAAATTAATCAAAACTTTTCAGGCTATCTAAAGTAGTTCTTTCAAGTATGGGCTTATGTGCTTTCCCAAATTGAGACTGGTGTGATGAGTGAAGCCAGTGTTCATGTATATATGGCTCTGCAGTCTACAGAAGGCAAAGTCTCAGAAGTAGGAATGACACCCAAGGATATCAGTGAGTGAGAGGAATTGGATGTGGATAGAAAAAATCCTCTCAAATAACTCTGTAACTGATTGGGTCGAAGAACTGTGTGGAAGAAAGGGATTGGAAGGTGTCCTTTAGGAATTTTATGTCTTTATCAAGACATCTCATCTAGGTATCTTCATCTTCCTTGTAATGAGCAGCAGACATGCAGGCTGCAGTTTTTTCCCTTAATTTAACTGTATTTTTTCCCCCTTTAACTTCCTATTTCCTTAAATTTGGGGTGGGATTGTTGTTTTTAACTTCAGATATCTTAAAATTAGATACCTAAGCTTAAGCTGGTCACCCTGATTTCTTTTCATGATTAAGAGAAAGAAACATTTACCATCAGAGGGATAGTCATTGCCTCCTAAGATTAGCATCTAAAATGAGTTGGGTAATTGCTCTCTGGGGTTGCCTGTTTTTCACTACAGACTTTTTGCAGCTTGGGGTGGCTAAAATGAAATTATATTAATGCTGTTGAGAAAATCTTTTTTTTTTGCCTCTATGTGTCTGTAAATATATTTAAGGTCTTTAATTTTAAAATAGATTTGCAGCAGATTAGCTTAATTTCCTAGAAGAACACCTGATAATGTCTCATATTTATAGACACTGTATAGGAGAACCTGGAAGAAAGAATCTATATAAGGCTCAGCTGATTGTTTGCTGTTTCCCTTGGTCTCAGTACATTGCAACATCCTCTGGTTTCAGCTTCTGCTTCTCTATTCCTGCAGGAGTCCAGCTATCAGGAATAAGATCAGACAGGTTAAGATCAAACCGTTTCCTCCTTGATCTGTCTTCTGTGCTTAATCATAGAAGTATTTTGTTATGAAGAATGTTAAGTACAGAATTACAAAGTTATTCACTGAATCTGGAAATTGGATAACTGACTCTGGATGTCAGATGATGAACTAAAGCTAAAACTTGTAATAGCTTAGCAGGTTAAACAGGAAATCAATACTAGACAGGCTTTGGTGATATTTAAAAAATATCTTCATAGTACAGAAGCCTTAAGAAAGACTGATAGATTCCCAGGGTTTTTTTAATTCACTAGTAAAGCTTCTCTTCCTTTCACATGTGAGTTTAGCACAGGTTGATAATGTCATCTCTGTGTGTTTGCTTACAGTTTGTGAATTATTTTCTTTTGGTTTTTTCCCAGATTTACCTCTGAGCATCGATTTTGGGCACCCTGTGAAGTAGAGGAAGAAGTGGAAAATAAAGAAATAACAGAAATGTTAAAAACCAGGTATATAACATTTGCTGGCAAGTTTGAACCAGTAAAACATAAATGTCGAGCACCAATGCCTGATGGAAGTCTGTGTGAAAGACAAGATCGGATTAAGGTAGGTACCAAGTTACATAACTTCCAAAATCTGTGCTATATGGAGAAGATCTTAAAACATCCATAAAAGTTGATTTCACATTGTAAGTATAGTTCAAGGGAAAGGAAAAACATTGTGTTGGGGAAGTTCAGTGTTAATATGTGCTTCATATGGGAAACATCCTTTTGGTAAAGAAGCTGTTAACATGTAAAGAACTCTCAAACGTTCTTGGCATTCATTGTAGGTTATTTGGATTTTATTTATTACTGTGATGTGTGAGTACCTGGCAGTAAGGCAGGATAGTTAGTTCTTTGCTGGAAATTTTTCCTCACTCAGAGGCATATTTGATATTAACTATTTCTAGAAACTTGCATGTTTGAGAGGCAAAGAAATTTTATTTAAAAACCAAGTTTTATGAAAGCTAAATTTTATGCAGCCTCAAATAATGGGCACTATTGAGCAGAACTACTTGGCTTAAAGACTTTGTCCTAGTATCCCTGTTCTTCCTGTATTACCTGAGATTGAGGGATCTAAATGCACTTCAATGCTTTTAATAGGATTGTTACAGGATAGGGCTACAGCATAAACAACAACATGTGATGGAGCATTGGTGCCCTAGTTCCAGACTTGACAGGATGTGCTACCTGATCTCTTGAAACTGGATATTTGTATCAAAAAGAGCTTATTTCTTTGAGACTCTGAATATATTAAACACATGATGTTTATGGGATTCTGATGCTTTCTGAAGAGGACTGAGAATCAAATGTAGTTTTGTTGCTCAATTCCAGTGTCCAGCTTTAAACTGTGTTGAATGAAATGTAAACATTTTCTTTCCATTCACAAATAGTGAGGGTTTTTTTCTCCCCCTTTCTTTCTCAAGTGCCCTTTCCATGGAAAGATAATACCTCGGGATGACTCTGGGATTCCTGTAAATGCAGAGGACAGAGCCAGAGAAGAGAAGATGAAGTTTGAGAAGCAAGAGGCCCAGCCAGGTCTGTGTATGCATAACATCTTAAAAAAAAAAATACTTAGGCAGAGGTGGGAGTTACTTGTTACTTGTTTTGCTCCTAACAACATTCTATTTGCATTCCTATTGATTTTAATTTGCAGCTCATCTGCCGTGGTTCTTGCTTATGTGTTAAATATGGATACTTGTGTAGACAGAATAAGGTTAACATGGCATTTGTGCTTTATTTCCAGTGGCTTTTGTAATGTTCCCAACACTGCTCAGACAGACAAGTTATAGCCTTTGTCTTAAGGAACATGTGTATTGAGGATGATTAGACCTCTTCCCAGGGAAATGCTTGACAGTAACTGTTCCTGTGCTTCTGCAGAGAAGTTGTCTAATCTTGCTGGTCCCTTACAGTTGTGATTTATGCAATATAAGGATAAGATTATTAGGATCATTGTGTTACCACCAGTATTGGGAGGGGGTGCTGGATTTTGTTTTTAAACTGGGAAAAGGCAACAAAACTGTTGGCCTTCTTGCATCCTGGCTGCAGCCTTCAGGTGTGGAGGGGAAGATTCCTTCCCCAAGATGATTTGGTCATTTTTAGCCAGGGTGCAGCTCTGGACTGGTAGGTGAGGAATTGAGAAAATCAGGAGGCAGTGAGCACACAGACAGGAGGACTTCCAGGGGGAGTAAGAGACTTTCTTGCAATAGCACAACTAAAGCTCATTAATGATGGACAGAAGATACCTGGGGGACTGCAACCAGAAAGCTACTGGAAGTTCATGGACTGGAAAGGAAGGTGGGAGAAAGGAATCTATCCAGTAAAGACACAGTGTATAATTGGAGTGTACAGTTTTTCTTTAATCTACCTTGCTGCAGCAGGTCTAAGTTTTCTCTGGTTTGAGCTATTTATTCTGGGTGAGTATTCTGCATTGTAACTAAACTCACCCATAAGCATTAGCATTTGGATATCCTGTGCTATACTCCCTTGAAGGAGTTACCTCTTAAAGTTTGACTGACTTGTCTTTTCAGAGTTATGCATATTATTAAGGAAACTACTGAACCTTCCATAAAACCTCTTGGGAGCCTGAGGAACTGTTGATCTGTACTCAAAAAGGTCCCCGTGGAATGAATGGGCATTTGAACATAGAGCTGACCCACCCAGTGTCCTTTAATACTTGTTTGACCATCTTTGGGTGACTGGGCTTGGTGATTACAGCATCACACCAGTGCAGCAATTGCTGAACACCTTCTGGTATTTGCAGGTGTCCAAGAGCTCCATTTGCAGATAGTTTTCATCCCTGTCCAGGTAGAGTAAGTGCTCTAAACTGGCATCCAGCCATCAGCACAGACACTGTTGGACTGTCACACGGAAACAGGACAGGGGTGTGGATGTTGTGTTAAAAAGGAAAGTTCCCAGCTTAGTTATGACAAACTAAATCTAGCAAATTAAACTGATAGGTGTTCTTGAAATCTCAAACTAAAAACTAATATTCTGGTATAAAAATCACTTGGACTGAAAAACATTGATT
>VZTN01010872.1:117742-136024 GCA_013400515.1 Erpornis zantholeuca | reverse complement strand
TCATCCTTTTCCAATAGTTCGCACACAGGAGCAAATTAAGTGCCTATTTTTTGTGTCAACCCTGAAGAGTATCTGGTTTTTCAGCCCTTAGTGACTTGTTAACAAACAGGTATCAGGACAGGCTGGTGAAGGCAGGCCGCTGGCCACTCAGATGTGAAATAGCATCTCTTTACTAACTACAGTATTGATTCCCGCCTACCCTTGCAAACTGTGTAATTTTCTTTTCCCTGCTGCTAAACTCAGTAACAATGTATGAAGAGCTTTAGGGGCCCATCAATGCTCAAAAAGCCTGCTCTTCCCTGGCATTCTATTGATTTTTCTCAAAAGCTTTTAAATTGCTCCTTCATTTTACTCAAATGCTCATTTCATCCCTACTGGATGCCGGCATTTTTTCGTTGTGTTTAAACAATTGCTCCATTCACAGGGTTCCTAAACTGTGACGCCTTCTTATTACTGGGAGATAAACTGTTTAGACAGTTTTCCTTAATCTTGGATTAATCATTCCTCTATCTGAATTGTGCTGTTCTGTATTCCTTCACTTCAAAAAAAAAATTAAGTCTGCAAGGTGTTATGATCTATCAAGTATATGTGTTCTATTTTCTCCCTTTGTAACTCTCCTGTGCAGCTCTTGAACAGCTTTGTTTTGCTCCTGATTTTTGGCATGTTGGATTTTAATCAGTCCTTGCTTTCATGTATGATGGTAGTTTAGATCTAACCTTTCCTTGGAAAATTGCTCTGACATTCCTTAATACCGTGTTCTTAAGTGAGGACATTGCCTCTGACCTTCCTGAAATGTTGTTAGCAGTGTTTGTCACACTCCGTGACAATCTTGGTGTATAAATGAAGTTGTAGAGTCCTTTAGGACTGTTTATTTTTCTATATCTACAAAGACATTAAGTAAGAGTAGTAGACATTTGGTGTTACAATTTCTGCAGGCAAGAAGGGCTGACTGACATAAGGGAAACTGTGACAAATGACTGGCGATTACTGTTGTTAAACTACAGAATTCTGGCATTTATGCTGAGTTTGGACTATGTTTTTTTTCAAAGTAGTACTTCCTACATTTTTTCCCAACCCATATGGTGAGTCTTTACAATGCAATTAAATGTTTATAAATTTCCCCCGTGGCAGATGTCCATCCTTCAGACACATTTTTACTTTGTAGTATGCTACCTTGTTCTGATACACAAGACTCCACACTGAAGGTGAAAGATGATGGCTGCCTCGAACAGTCCACGGTCTAAATTGTTCATGCTTTTTCCTCTGGTGGCATCTAGGATCAGAATGCACTTAGAGTGTATGGCTGGATTCTGAAGGATTAAGGTTTTGATAAAATGTAAAACAAGGTTTTGTTTAGATAAACGAACTTATGCCATTGTCAAGAGNAGTAAATATTATTGATGAAAAGAAGTCACAATGTTGTCACTCCTACTCTGCTCAAAAGTTGATATATTCCATTTTCTTAGGTTTATTTTTAAGCTTATTCCGAATTTATTTCTGCAGATAAGTTCCTCAGCAACATTGTTGGCACTTTAAATTTCTAAATAATAATCATTATATTTATTCACCCCTCCTACATGGAATAGTTTCCTCGGAACTTTGCTACTGTGTTACTGCATAAATTTAAGTCTTCCTACAGAACAGTTTTATCCATGGCAGTTATTAATACGTAGTAACCCCAAACTGGCAGGGCTTTTTCATCAGGATCTGCCATTTTGAGAAACGGTTTTATCCTCCCTTTCCTTTATGTATGCAACTTAGATCACAGTGACTCTGCACTCACCCATTGGTGACAACTTGTTCCTTAGGAGACTGCAAATCCTCCCTGTGTTTAGAGTTTCAAAGTCCATGCTTTGTCTTTTAAACAGAGTGGCGAGATCCAGAATTCCTGAGAGAAGTTGAAGCTGCTACAGGACTGGATCTTGGTTCCTCTAAAAGTAATGGGAAAGGACAGAAAAAGAAAGGGAAGAAGCAAAAGTATCCAAATCTGACAGACCTGAAGCAACAGGCTAACACTTCTCGTTCCCGCCTTGAGAAGAAAGTCTTCAATAAGTAAGATACTTTCATTCTCTAAAGCCTGTTAAATTACTGTTTCTGTTTGATTCAACAGCACTTTCTGTTTCTACATTAACATTCACTTACTAAACAGCTTTCTTGGCTAACTGCAAGCAAGAATGTCTTCCATATGTCTGGAGGGTAAAAAATAGCAGGTACTGACTACCAAGGTTATTTCTTTGAGAGTGATTTTCAACTAATTTGCAAGATTTCCCTAAGAAAGACTTTTTTCATCCTGTCTCATTTTTTTTTAAACCCTTAAATTGCTGGGTTTTCTGGATGATCATTTGTTAGTCAGGCACAGCAGCTCAGGTGGATGTGGGAACCTGCCAGCCACTCCCGAATGGGCTTCACAACATACAGTAGCTCCATCTGTCCACTATTAACACCATTTCTGATGCCTGTTCTTGCTTAGATGTGGCTACAACACAAATATACCTAAGCATGTTCTGGTGTTTATCAAATGGGAAGCAGCTGCAGCCATTTAAAGTGTTTCACATGTCAAAAATGAAGTAGTCAAAGGAAAGTGAAGTGTAAAGTTGTCGAATCAACAAAAGCAAAATTATTGTTATAAAATCATTACTGGTTATTCCCCACTGGATGAGTTGAACAGCATCCAGGACACAATATTTGTTTAAACTCAATTTTT
Organism: Erpornis zantholeuca; assembly: GCA_013400515.1. Classification (NCBI taxonomy): domain Eukaryota; kingdom Metazoa; phylum Chordata; class Aves; order Passeriformes; family Timaliidae; genus Erpornis; species Erpornis zantholeuca. The sequence continues at coordinate 133,320 of VZTN01010872.1, read as the reverse complement.
CCTTCTCTTATGTAATAGTTATAAAAACACCTTGCTTTTAGTTACGGAAATAGCACATTTTCTGTGAAATTCTCATGTCACCTGGTCTTAGTTGGAAGTCAGAGACATATAGTTCTAATGATCAGAATTTCGTATCATGGTTTACTGTGGTTTGTGCTAATGATTTTGAGTGTGTGTTAGTGCCAGGCATAGGGAATCAAACCTGTCATGGTTTTAATAGGTTTCATGCTTTGCAGCACTAAACGAGATGATAACCTTGGCTCCTTATAACAACCCCAAATTACTTGAAATGTATAGGTGATAAACCTGGGCTCTAGTCTGCCAATAAAGCTAAGTGAAATTGCACACAGATCATCAAAGTGGGATCTCATTTCATTTACAGTATTGCACAATCCACTGGTGCTAATGTAAAACCTACATGACATGAAAGTGTCAAGGCCACTCTGCACTGCTAAAGGCTCACTTTTCTCCTACCAATTAGGTAATATTTGAAGTGCAAAACCATGACCACATTTTCCTTACTCTTTGTTGGCAAAGTTTTGTTAAAAGTATACCTCATCCAGGGTGTTTTTTCAGAATGTTGGTTTTCATTGCAGTTGCTGCTGAGAAAATCTTTAATCCCACCATTTAGAACGTTATTAAGAGGAAACCTCTGTTTTCCAGTGTTTCAAAATGGCTTTGGAAGTAAAGCCATTACAGAGAACAGTTACCAAACCAGAAGTCAGCTTGTGTCTTGGAGATAACCTAGGGAGCAGAGCTGGAATAGTGTGTAGGGGCTGATCATGAAAGAGGCTGTGGAACACTACCCAGGGACATGACTTACCTTCATTTTCCTGCACAGCTTGCAACATCCTCAGAAGTGATAAAGGCAGACTGTGGCAACATAGAGTCTTAACAGCACTGACCTTGAAACCCTCCACTTGTGTGATGGAACTTGCCAAACTTGTAGAAATCAGAGGAGACATCAGTCAGTGCCCTATTTTCGGATGGGGCACAGTCCCTCAAACCAAGCCTGTAGCTGCTTTGCCTCCCATGTTAGCAGAGCAGGCAGGTCTTTACCTGGAGATGTGTTAGGAGATAAAACCCTTCATAGGCAGGGTGACAGCTGAGAACACCTGCAAACATCAGCCTCAGATCGCTGGGCTTTTGTGCTAGAGGCATCTAAAGTAACCAGTGAAAATGGAAACTTCAGAATCCAGTGAGGAACAAAAATCTCTAGGCAAGGTGCCCTCAGGTCTGTGCAACAGCTGCTCTGACTTTCTGAGGGGGCAGATGTTCACAACAGAACATTTTCCTGACTGGTTTTGCTGCCTTTCTTTTACATCCAGATTCATGAACCCATTCCTCTGCCTTACCAGTTAGAGGATATAGAGGCCTGGTCTCTCTGCCTTTTGTGACAATCTCCTACTCCTGTTCATGCTATCTAGGCATCATTTTCCTCACCCTCAAAGTCTCAGCTGTGTGATCTTCACTCAAAAGTTTGTGGAGGGGAAAAATGTGCAGGTGTTGTCACTTACCAACTCAGAAGCATTTCAGTCCCTCCCAAAAGAAATCTCTGGGCACATCTTTACTGGGAGGAAACATTGGCAGCCAACAGAGCAGCAACAGGGAGACAGACAGGCCTTCACTGGATTTGGGAGCACCAGAAGGCTTAGCAGCTCTGCATTTCATTCCTTCACTTCCTTTTTGAATCTGAAGAATGTTCCAGAACCTTCTTCAAGCACAGCAGGAGATGCAGAGAGCTCAAGTGCTTGCCCATTCTGAGGCAGCAGAGATCACTTTATATATGAATGAGGTATTGGACAATAATGTCCTGCCTGTGCTAAACTCCAAGCACTTCTGCAGCAGTAGCCTTTCTCTCTGTAGAGAGATACACAATAGTCTCTGGTGTCTTCCTAGAGTTCTTCTTGTGGATTGAAAGCTGGCACTCAGGAATGGGGATTCTGCTGGTGTGAGCAAAAGAGTCTTAACTCAGTGCACATCTGATGAAATAGGACTTTAGTAACCTGTGGAAGCTGCTGAATGAGTTCACATGAAGTGAATGGCAATTCCTTCCCTCACAAAACCATTCTAGATTGAGTTAGATTTCGAAAGGGTTTCTGAGTGTTAACTTTTTAAGATCTTGTTAGATACTTTTAGTTATTTTTTTCCCTGAGAGCACTTAGGTGCTTTTGAAAATCAAACTTGCTCTGTGTGGTTCTAAGAAATAATGCTGGGAGGGTGGAATTACACAGCCATTAAACCGAAAGACTTGAATTTGTTTACTCCTGTTAATAAAATCATTGCTGAATTAAACTATTTATATTGCTGCAGCTAATTTAGTTAACAAGACAAATTTGTTCAGCCTCATCAATGCCATGCTCAGAAGCCTGGTAGTGATTAATCAAATTCCCCAACACTCAGAAACATTTTCTGAGATTGAGTAGACTCAACACAACTGTTACTGTTTTGTTTCTTTTTCAGAGGTGCCATGAAACGAGTTGTGAAAGCCATGAACCGGGTGGACCAAAGGAAGCACGAGAAGTTTGCCAACCAGTTTAACTATGCACTGAATTAAATTGTCAATGACCTCCTCCCTTCTTTTATTACAAGAGTGAAACTGCAAAACCCTTAATCAAAGATATCTGTATTTACACTACAATACTTTGCTAGGCATGTTTTTACAGGCATCATTTCTAAATTGTTTCCACGTTTAACTTATTTGATAATGAATATGAATTTTGGAAAATATGTGGTGGTATAGAATGGAATGCATTTTAAAAGTTTATTTGAAATATACATGAAATAGAGGTGTTTTATGACTTGTATATAATTGGGGTAACCTGTTCATGTTTTGGGGCTTGATTCCTTTCCTTCCTAAGGAACTCTCATGTAATTTATACCTCGTTTGCCAACACGTGTGTTTAATTTTCCGCTTTCATACCTTCAGAAAAAAAGATACCTTAAAAACAATTTGATTGCTGCCAGGGATGGCAATGCACAGAGCATTTGCTCAGCCTACTGTTGTACAAAGTGAGCCACATCAAGCAGCACAGCAGCTTTGCAGTACCTCTACAAAAATCTTGGCACACAAAAAAAAATTCCAAATCAACTGATGCCTTCAGATGATGAATGGAGTAGAGTCTGATTTCTGCAAACTGAATTCCAGGAGCTAAGTCAGTCCTAGTAGCTGTGGCACAAATGGAAGAGCTGAAATGGCAAAAATCATCCTGGCCTGCTTCTTGTCTTCCCAGGATGGTATCCCAGTATCTTTCAGAACTACTCCTGGAAAGCATTTTGAAAGTCTGTAGAGGGACACAGAATGTGCTCCAGTTTAACTGCTGTCAAAAAACTCCAGTATGAAGTGAAAATAAGAGGTTTAAAAAAATCATTCAAGTGGCACACTGATCTAGTGGCAGTAGTGAAGTGCCTGGCTTGGATCAGATAAAATTACATCAGCCTAAAGGCTAACAGTGTGTCTAAGGACCCAGATACAAACACGAGCATTTGGACTCCTCTAACTCCAGAGAGTTAACATGCAGTTGGATCCAGTGTAGGTTGTAGTTCTTGGCTGGGTATTTAAATGAGTCTCCCACACTTGTTTGCTGGCTATAGTCAAGCTTAAGGAGAGTGAATGAAACAATGACCAGTTGTGCTCTTGCAACATTTCATACTGGTTGAAGAAAATCCAGAGACTCATGAGGATGGTGTTTGAAAATCAATTTCATAGTGACCCACAAAAGTCTTCAATAAAATACTCATTACAAATTGGAATGGATTCTCCATAGCATGGGCTTAGTCACTCACCTGTTGGAGATGTTTCCTCATGTGTAAGAAGACTCTTAAGAACTAAAAATGGGGAAAATTTTAACAACTCAGTGTAGCTTCTGACCACCTCAGACAATTTACAGTTCTGCCAAATACTTTCTTACTTGCACAAGTACTGCATAGAAAGCAATTAATGCTGACTTCTGATGATTTATCTTGCAACAACTCTGTAATTTGGAAGACATTTTGTTCTTCAACACAGGTTGATGTACTTCTGAAATACTGAAAATAAAACAATAAAGAGCCAGAATTTCAAATAATATCTACTGCCTGCACTGGAAAGTAAAGCCACTTCTTCTATCAGTCCTGCTAATGTGGCAGTGAAGATTTCAGGTGAAAGTGTAGGTAAGAACAAAGCAGGTTCATCGCCAAGTCAGTTGAATCAACTGCTAAATTGATTTGATTTCTTCTTAAGGACAAAGTCACAAACACAAAAAAATTAGAAAGTACACAAAACCAACAATTCTACCACCTCACAAATTAGAATGTGATATTGATCATTGGGTGCTGGCATCCCCAAACATAACTGACACTTGGTGATTAATGTTCAAAGAGCCACTATTCCACAGATTCTTGAGCCTGCACAGGCAGAAGGTGTTCATTTATAAAACATGTTTTCTCTTTTCCCTGTAAGCAGAATAGGGAATTTATATTGTGCAGTGACACAGCCCTTCTTTGCTGGGGACATGAAATGTCAGCACTAGAAAGTCCCCAGCAAACAGTAGGTGCACTTTACCCCATGGAGTTCCCTCTGTGGGCCTTTAATAAAGAGCCCAAAGACCAAGATTGGGAATGGAAATGGTAGAAATCTGGGGTGGGGGGAAGTTTGGTTAGTCAGTAATGCTCCACTATGAGCAACATGGTCTAGTGGATGGTGTCCCTGCCTCTGGTAGTGGGGCTGGAATGAGATGGTTTTTAAGATCCCTTCTAACCTAAAACACATTCTAATGATGCTACTCAGTCACATCAGTTCTGGAAGTATCAGCTAGAATTCCTGTCTGGACCCAATTGTCCAATCTACCAGTTAAACCTGATCCTATCACATGATCTATGTGCTCTTCCCCTTCCTTTATTAAAAGCACACATGCTTGAAAAAAAGTGTCTTCCTAGAGTGCCTCTTTCATTTCAGAGGTAAGGTTCCCTGGCAAGTGACTCAGAGATGGCTAACTCAAGACACAGGTACCTGGACTTTGGCTGAGGTTGGTGGCCAGTGATGACCTTCTTTAAAGCTCTTCTGCTTTTTTTTCTTCTGTATTTTTTCTTCCTCTTTCTGCCTCAAGGCAAGACAAACCATTGACCCTTCATAGGAGAATGTGTATATTGCACATCTCCTGTAGCACTGCCTTTATATTCCCCTGGCCCAGTGTTGGACAAACCTTTCTCTTAAGCCATGTAAATTATTGCCTCTTTTTATCCACTTACTTCTCTGCATAGCTGTTCAGCATGTATACATGCAACAGGTCTTGAATGTTGTCTCTTAAGCATTCTTGTTAGATGTGGTCAGACATAGTTCAGAGGGTTTGGGGGAGCTTTCTGCTTTTCCTGGGTTTATCTGTAGCTGTACTGAAGGAAGAAATTTAAAAAGGCATCTCTCTCCAAAGATCCAGTGTACCTTCACTAAATAGAACTTTTAAGTTCAAAATTTCAAAATAGATCAATCTACCTTTTAGGTACATCATGCTTTTTGTGTGTCAGTTTACTTACAGCAGTTCACAAATTTGAGTTCTCTGGGCTCACCAGTTCAAATGTTGCTCAGGTGTCGCTGTAACATTTCTACTGGAAGTTTTCTATTCCTGTCCTCAGGGCTTCTGGGGGAAAAAAATATCAAAGTATCATTCACATAATCTCTGAGTGTGGTTTTGTCTTTAAACACACTCCAACACCTTAAGAGTGTTGTTAAGGTGAGTAGTTGTAATACAGGTTGAATATTGTGTGTCTGAAGGGACTCTGAGCTGAAGTGAGCTGTACTAGTGCATCTAAATCATCCTTTTTTAACTAGGCTTGTGTCCGTGAGAAAATGAAAACTGTAAGCAAAGACTTCTCCATGGTTATTACTACCTGAGCACATGGTTGCACCTAGGGAGTAGAAGCCTGGAAGGAAAAAAGACTGCAGCATGTGTGGTCTGGCACTCAAATACAAAGCATTTAATGACATAAATGAGCTTGGTATGGAGCTGTGGGAAATGGAAAAGGCTCTCAGATTATGTGGGGAAAAGCAGGTTTTGGAAATAAAGATTTTAAGTTCAGCTGCAACTGCAAAAGCGTGAAGTAGAAGAGACAATTATCTTTTTATCTAATAGCAAGCTTTTAAAGTTTACAGACAAGTGTTTTAACCAGTCACTAAAAGGCGCACGTACACCTGTTACAGACAATACTTGCTTGTAAGTCTTGTAATAATGCACAATATCTTACTATTAAGCCTAAAAGTTTAGTATCTTTGCTAAGCACATTTTCTGTAGCTTCCAGACTTCTCTGAGCTAAGCCTAGAGACACTAGTCCTTGTTTTAGTGTCCTTGCTGTCTAGATAATTGTATGTTCTTCTACTTCACGCTTTTGCAGTTGCAGCTGAACTTAGAATCTTTGCTTTATTTCCAAAACCCACTTTTTTCCACATAAAGGCTGAGAGCCTTTTCACCTTCTGCATTTCCCACATGGAGCTGGCGAGTGGGTTTTCTGAATAAAAGCCATCCTTCAGCACATCCCCTCAGAGGTTTCTGGGGCAGGAAGATGGGCCCGTACTCATCTTTTGCACCATACCTTGTGATTTTATTTTCTCTAAACTTAGCGAGGTTTGGCTTTATCAACCTGGGTATGGCTGAAAGTTTCTATTAGAAAATTGTAACACTAAAAAGTTCCTAGAAATAATGGTTAAAATATTTGCCATATTTTTATTGGTAAGCAAAACGTAGGAACGGGATTTGTAAGCAGTTCTGCATGGATGGTAGATCATACCACACACAACAATTGGCACATTGAGGAAAGGCTTCAGTTAATCAAAGTGGGCATTATTGAAAAAAAGGAATGAAGAAACCAACTTTGATTTGTGGAAAACAAAAATTAAACCTGTTCCATTTAAAGTGGCTGTGGAAATGGATGATAAGGGTGTTACTAGTTACAAGGAGCCTCCAGCCGCAAGCAAGAGGTGTTGAATCTCGGGAGCCCGGCTGGCACAAACGCGGTTCAGGTGTGTCGCAGTACAGCAGAGGCAGATGCCATCTGGTGGTGCCTGTGGTGCCGCTGCGTGTGGGGCTTATCCAGCGCTGTGAAACACATTAATGCTTTCAATCGGAGCTGCTGTAAATGTCTCTGTAGGTTATGCACCAGAAAATGTGAGGACATCTGGATGTTACAGCGGTACGTAAGTGATGAGAATCGGCCATTTAAAGCCGAGACTTTTGGAATGCCTCAGCCCCCCAGTCGCACCTTTAGCAAAGTCTCTGGTTTTAAATAGGCAGTGGCAATCACGATGCACTTAACAACTCTCCCACTGGAGCGCATGTTCAGGAGGTGGAGTTCAGGCCCCTTCTGAGCCTCAAAGCTGACAGCCCTCTGTCCTGGCTCGGGGGATGGCCCAAGCCACCGGCAACTTAAATGCAGGAGAGCTGGTGGGAGACAGCTCACATCACCTGTTTACCTGGAGGAGCTGGAATGGAACCACCATGGAGCTAAAACTGCATCATGCAGGGAACTAGACAGAGAGAAAAAGAGGTCCTTGCAGATTATAGTCCCCAGACTGGGGCAAGGGAGGGCTAGATCTGAATCCTTACTCCCTAGATTCCTGTCATGAAAAACACTAAACTTCATGGATTCAGGAGAGAGCATCCTCATCAATATTGTCACCAGCTAGATTAGCCCTCAGGAACCCTTGGACACAAAAGCCTGAGAGAAGGGCATTATTCTGATAACTTCTGCAGAGCAATTCTCCATGTGTCTGTTCTAGGATGCTCTGGGACAGCTACATTCAAATATACCCCAAACAGGTAACAGCATTCTTCTCCTAGGTGAAAATAACACTTGAATTTGCATCTGCAAACATGCAAGTTCTGCCCCAAGCAGGGCCCAAGGAAAACTCGACAGTGCTGGGAAAGCAGAGGGAAGTTAATCCATAGCCAGGTGAGGAAGAAAAAGCAGAGGAGGGACTCATGGTGTCAGGAGCTGAAGGTGAAAACAGAGAGGACCATTGCCAAAGAGAGAGGGGCAATGTCCTTCCTGACAAGGGCACCATCACACACCCCCAAAGAAGAAAACAATCTCGGTAATAGGAACAGTCAGCCACCAGTCAGCAGTTACCTGAAGTTGTCTGCCACCAAGATAAAAGGAAGGTCTGGAACCAAGTCAGCAAGGAGGGATCAGGGTGAGAGTCAGCTGCAAAGGCAAGCACAGCACCAACAGCACAGCTCAGGTGAGAGACCTCACTGAAACGCAGATCCCCTGCAACCAGCTAAAGGCTTCGGGGGAGGCTCTTGGTAGATCCTAGCTTAGTTATTTTCATGGCAGCCTGAGCCGAGGTGCTGCAGCTGTGCCACATCAGGGCGGAGCTTGGGCAGATGCTGAGGTGTGGGATGGGGACATCAGGAGGATTACTGAAAAAGTGTCGAGAGGCTAATGAGAGAAATTAGATCCTGCTGCTACATTCAGAGCCCTAGGAGCATTTCTCTTAGTGGATGTGCTAATGGTCTTATTACAAAATCCTCTACAGAAACTGAAGGGATTAAGAAAGAGGGTGGGAAAAGCCTCAAAGCACCAGCCTAGATCAGACCAGTCTGAACCCTCCCCATCCAGCAGCACCTCCCCACTCCTTCAGCTGGGATGCTAAGGATCCAAAAACCTAGCACATCCCCTAGAAAATACATGTGGACGAGAGCTGGGGCTGCCTGGCAGCTGGACAAATTGTGACCCATGGGATAAAGTTATCGTTCTTTCAGGTGTGGGAGTCGGATGCTGCCTCTGAAGGAAAGGAAGGAGAAAGATCTGTTAATTACTCATGTTTCTGAGTTGGTGCTTTCCCCTCCTCTTCTTCAAAGCTGACTGAGTGGAGAAAGACAAGGATTCATGTCCTTGCTGAGCCTTTCCTATCGGCTGGGTGTGTGCAGTACAGAGCCTAAGTGCCGTGCCAGCTCAGGAGAGTGGTGGGGGAGCAGTGCTGCGAGGGGGTACAGAGTGGTTTTGCTAGTGACAGGCTGCACCAGAGTCTGGGCAAACTCACCTAGGCTTATGTCAGCACAATCTGTTTCTCCACTCTAAATGTCTGTGACTTAAATATCATCATTTGGCTTTCTGGGTAGATTTCCCCTTGCTTTTCTGCCAGTCAGTGCCCTGAGAGAAACCCCAGCTCTCCTGTGCCAAGTGCTCGTATATTTATCCATTATCATCAGGAATCCCCTCTGTTGAGGGGTTAAGGAAAATCTTATTAAAATTTTTTAAATGTGGTGCTAATTACTTCAGATATAATGCGCAGCATTTGGCTTCTGGTTGCTTTGAAAGGGGTTGTTGAATAACCATTTCTGCCGACATTCCAATTTGCATAATGACAAGGTGTTGGCATTGCATCCACCATTAATTTGCTGTATTTATAATGCCATTATGGAGCCACTCTTATCCTCATACACTGTAAAAGGTATATGGAAATATAATATATGATCCTGCTTGTTTGGAAATTGCTTTTGGATATCTTTGAATTTTTTTATAGTATTTTTGGCAGCTGAATGCTAACAGCACCACGAGGAGAGTCTGCCACACGGTTTCACTAGGGCAGAAATTAAATGTTGCTTCCACATGTGCACGAGTGTTTATTTTGCCCAGTGCTGAAGCAGAAGCAGCAGAGGTGAGTGTGATCAGGTGTGCTGTAGAGCGTGCTCAAGGCAAACACAGTATTTCACTCCAAATCACCCCTACAAGGCATGGTGCTTGAAGTCCCAAAGAGCATCCTCAATCACAACTCTCAAAACATTTAACAGGTCACAGAGAGTGCAGCTTGGTGCTGTGAAGTCTCAGCCAACACAAAGATTTGGAGGAGCCCAACCAGCAGCTCGTTCAAATGCTCTTTTCCTGCTCTTCTCCTCCCCTCCTGCAGACTCTGGGGACCAAGGAACAGGAATAAACTTGTCACCCTACCTGTGTTACAATGAAAGGCAGGAAAGCATCCCTATGTGTGCAGGATAAGTTTTTGTAATGTATGTGTGTGGTTATGGAGAAAAAAAAACCAAACGGACGAAGAAAAAGAGCAATAATTGGTTTATTTGTACTAAGTTTAGTAGAATTGTTTTCCTTCTGTTGAAAAAACAGCAGTTTACCAAAGGGTGTGAATATTTGCTCTGTAAACCATCACTCCACGTAAGTGTTTCTGTGACAATATTTCTGTTCTTTGCTGTAGTATCATCTCTCCTCCATTGCCACTGTAAAATGTTTCTAGTTTGTGTCATTGCAGAGAAGAAAATTTAGAAGATGTATTCTAAACTAAAGTCTATCACTTTGGGTGGACCTGGCTAGTTTTAGCTACTTGACTATATGTCACATAATAAGAATAAGTTAGTAAATCATATACAGATATTGCCTGACCCTGTGTCCAGACTTTTGTGTTCTGGCCATGCTCTGTGTTCTGGGTACTTCTCTATTGTTACAGGGTGCAACCAGAGGCTTTCCAGCATCAGCAGGATTCCTCCAGAATAGCAGCTGGAGGAATTCCTACATAGCAGCTGTAGGTTCCCAAGGCTGTGATAACCTTTTTAAAACTTATTCTCTATGATGAATTCACATCTCTGTCAGACAGCATCAGGAAAGGAGAAAGAGCTCTTACCATCAGAGTTATTTTCGTTGTGACAGCCCCAATTCTGTACACCTGAGATGTCTGTTTAATGTGAGCATGTGGCATGAGTGTGTGAAAAAGAGGGAAAGAAGTAAAAAACCCCACCAGACAGAGAAGAATGTGGTTTATGTAAACCATTTTTGTAAGACAAATTTGGGAGACAAACTGATTAGGATCCTCTTTGTTTACTTGCCTGTCCCTTTCATCCCCAGTGTCTCTCTGTTCTCTGCCTTGGTTTACCTCCCAGAGCCTGGAAAATCTTTCAATATTAGAAAAAAAAAAGTTACTTTAATTTGTCCTTAAGAAAGGCTCTAAAACGATCATATTTTCTTGTTTACCTTTGAGACAAATCCTGAAGACCAGACCTGCCAAGACATTGAAAATTATGTTCCTTCAAGTATTTAAATTCAGCTGTGTTTGAGCAGAATTATTTTATCATGCAATACAGGATTTAATGGGCATTTGTTAATATACAAGGCTACAAGCAGATATCAAGGTGCATTTTGGTAAATTGATTGAAGTTCATACAGACAAAACTTTATTTTTAGCATATCACTGGTGTAGTACAAGACTGGAAACATGTAACATGACTGTATGTTCAGTCAGAAACAGAAGGTCTGAAATGCATGTCAAAAACATCTAAGAATTAAAAAAGTAATTCACTGCACCAAATTCCCTGCTTCAGTGGAAATAACACAAGGAATTTTTGCAGGTGATAGTGCAGAACTGCTTTCCAATGACTTAGTGTAACATCACTGAGGCTGCTGAGTGTAATCAATGACACAAAATATTTTGAAATATTTTCAGTTCTCTCTCAGTTGTTTGGAATATATCTGTCTGTATTTATGTGCTTTCTTCTGTTGTTTTGATTATAAGACATTTTACTGAACAATGAAATCTTGTTCAGTAGAGGCTGAAATATATGAAGTAAAATAGATGCAGTTTCCTTTTTTTTTTTTAACCTCACTCATTCACAGAGAACAATAGTAAGATGAAATGAATATCTGTATCTTTTCTTACTAATTCAAGTTTGCACCCTTGGATCTAACACTGGCTTCATTTGAACTAGTCCAAAAATATAATGATACCCCAGATCATCTCTGGTATTTGCCAAAGACATCACTTGAACACACTGAATCAGGCTTTGAATATTCTGCTCAGTCTGTCAGAGCTGAGACTTTGTCCCCTGGCAAATGCTTTGCTCAATATCCCCTTGGATGTGTTCCGTGTTCTGAATCCCCCAATGCTAAATTTTATGAAAGAATAGTAAAGTAATTTTTAAAATTTTGACTGACAGAATAAACCAAACAGCTCCTGCTTGTGTCATAACCATGGTACCCTCAGTCAGTAAGTTCTACTTGACTGTTCCAAGGTGTCTGTGGCTTGCTGATGACTCATTGAAAACAAACTCTGTGCAGGAGCACCAAGTGTGGTGTGCAGGGCAGCAGGGACATCAGACAGGCACCACATGGGAATTTGTCTTTTGGGCCTTGCTGGGGAGGGTCACTGTGGGAGCTTTGGGGGCTTTCTGTGACTCTCTAGTGAGACAAACTCAAATGCTGCAATAAGACCTGTTTGATTCTCCTGCAGAGCCAGTATCAGCAGGCAGGAACGGGGCTGATGGATTTGGGAGGTTCAGGCAGGTGAGAGCATTTTTGCTTTAGCACAACGAGGTCTGAGCATTCACACCTGAGATGTTCCTCAACAGCTGCCCTGTGTCTACACCATCACACTTCTCACTCTCAAGTCTATCACCACACACACTGATCCAACACCACGAGTCAGCTGAAGAGTTTTGGTCTGGGGAACATCATTTAAATTGGCTCTTTGGTGTTGGTGCTCCAAATGCCCTCTGAACACAGACAGTACCTGTAAGCAGAGTGTGAAATACCACTGCGGGTGCTGCACACTGGGGAAGACACACACTAGAGCTGAGGCTCTGCAGGTTTTGCTCTAGAGTTTTATGAGCTAAGATCTCTGGATGAGGCATTGGAGCAAGGGTTATCAATAACTTCCTAAACTATGCTGAGAAAGATACCTGCGGCTCTGTTTCCAGCATTGCCATAAAATGTGAGAAGCCTTGTTAAATCGCATTTAATGACTGGGAATCTCAGGCTAACTGACTCCTTCATCCAGCAGCTGTGAGTAATAATACTCACATGAACAGGTTTCACTGGCAGGATGCTAACTGGCCTGGAGCAGGGAAATCATGTACTCTGAAGCTCTGGGCAGCTTCTGTTGGAGCCAAATTATTTCCCACTCGCAGGGAACTGCTTGTAGCTTCCAGAGTGCAGACAGGGGTTGAATTATCTCTTTATTCAGCTGTGTCATGCCTCACCTGAGCTAACAGTTTGGCTGCTAGCAACACTTACTCGAGCCTGGTACACAACAGCAGCATTGTGTCGTGTGAGAGAATCTCCTGAGCGTCTCTTTCCCAGTTTAGCCAGCTTTCTCCTACCAGTAAGACCTGTGCAGAGCAGTGCTCCAAGCATTTCCACTTGCCATGTTTTCCTTGAAAATTCATTTCAGAACACCTTTCACTGTAAAAGTTCTTATTTTCACAAATGCAAATGAGTCTGGTCAGAGACTTCTGGTGCTTGTACGCTTCTGCACGCGGGGAAGTGAGAACCTGGAGCATCCCACATAACCTGGAGCATCCCGCCTCCTCCCCGCAGCTTCCGCAGGCTGCTGGACCCCGCACCCACCACCCAGTGGAAAACACCGACCCCGCGGGGTCTGCAGCGTGGAGCCGGCTCCACTCTTCCCTTGCCTCTAATACCGGCAGTCGTGACAGATTTTATTTCCACGGGAGGACTGAAATATTTAATTCCATTCTAGAGCAGGTGTGTGGGGGTGGGATGGGGCTGCGGAGTGCCCGGCCCTGCACAGTCCCAGATCGGAGCCTGGCTGGGGGCACCGGGAGGGAGCAGAGGAAAGGAGCTGAGCGGGGAGCGAAGCCCAGACACCTCGGCACCCCAGGGACCTTCGGCACCCGCCTGGGCAGTGATGTGGAGGCGGGTGCCGCAGCTGCTCCCTAGAGGAAGGGGCTGCTCTGCTACCCAAAAATTGCTCTGGAAAACACCAGGTTTCTTAGAACTGACCCCGAGGAAAAGAAAAGAAAAGAAAAGAAAAGAAAAGAAAAGAAAAGAAAAGAAAAGAAAAGAAAAGAAAAGAAAAGAAAAGAAAAGAAAAGAGACCCACAAACACCAAAAATTAGTGGGAAATGATAGCTCTTCCCCGGCGTGAGTTTTGGGGTCACGCAGGGAGTGGGAAAACGGGGAAACAGCGTCCCTGCGGCAGCGGGCTGGGAGCTGCTGGGCCAGCGGAGCCACCTCGGGGTGCTCACTGTGCTTATAGATCCTTTCTTTGAAATTAAAGAAAAAAAAGGATGGATTATAAAAGACCAGCTTTGATAGGAGTTTAAAAATAATCAGCGGAACAGCGATGAAAAAGATTATTTTATTTTTGAAGTTGTGGAATCTGAATGAAAGGGCCGATTTATTAAATTTACATAAATCCAAAAATATCGGACTCCCCGTCAGCAGAAACATGGCAGAGATGTCGGATTCGCTCTATGTATAACTTTTTTTTTGTTCTTAATATTGCACAAATCGGCAAAGCCAATTAAGGAAACTCAAACAAGGAAACTAAGAAGGGAAATACCTTCCCTCGTACAAGAACAAAGTTTATTTGCGTATAAGTAATACGCTCTCGGAGTAAACGAAAAAAAAAAAGAGTTGATGGAAGACCTCTCGCCGAGCCACTCACTAGGCTGGCGTTTTCCAGAGGAAACTTGTCTTACAAAGATTCACCCGAAAACCAGGGACTCGCCACCACGGAAAGCGCCGTTTCTTTAGAGTTTATTGATTGATTTAAAGTGTTTAGCAAACAAAGTGCTCTCTTTATCACCTCTCGCTCATTACTCCCTCATCTTATACATTAATTATAAAGTTAAAACTTTTTTTTTTTTCTTTTTTGTAACAACCAGAAATATACAGAAATGATTAACGTAAAAAAACCAGCCCTGCGCCCCAGGGGCCGCTCCCGCCGCCCCTTCCCGGGCGGGACCCCCTCGCCCCTGCAGCGCCTCGGCCGCGCTCGGGGGTCCATGGACAGTGACGTTTGTAGAAAATATCCCTCGTCACCCTGAGGTCACGGGAGGGAGCGGCGCGTCTTTGCAATGTCGAGGGACAGGACCGATAGTTCTCTTGTTTTACCCTGAGAGTCAAATGGGTACATAATCTTATTTTTCCCTTTTAAAGTCTTTTGCGAGTTGCCAGACCAGAATAAAAACAAAGGCAAATAATATTAACAATAATTATTAAATTAATCAAACCCACATAGCAACGAGGGACGGTGAAAATAAAAATACAGGTAACGATGATTTACATCTACTTGTATGTACACGGGGGAGGAAGGTTTCTCCTCCTCCTTCCCTCAGCAGCGCAGTCCGGACACATCGCGTACAAAAAGGGTCGTAGAAAGGACGGAGGGTGGGGGAGCCGCCCGCGGGGTCCCGGGAGCGTCTGGCCGCTCCTTTCATCCCTCCGGGGTGGGTCGCAGCCGGGGGGCGGCAGGAACACGGGGCTGCCCCGTTCCCCCGGGGTCGCTGCCTGTCTGTTCTTGGTTTCACCTCTCGGGTGCGGGGGAGCCTTGCGGTGAGCGGCCCCGCAGGGCCCGGCCGGTGGTCCTCGGAGGGGCGGCGGGCGCAGCGGGAAGGAGCCGGGAGAGAGGAGGAGGAAGCGGAGGAAGGAGCGTCGGGCTTATAGGTGCGGGGTGTAGAAAGCCGGAGCGCCGTAAGTCTGGGAGCCCAGGACAAAGGGCGAGAGCACGGCGGGACTGGGCAGGAAGGGCAGCTGGGCAGCGCAGACCAGCCCTCCGGCCGGGTGCCCGGCGTAGCTGCCGGGGCCGTGCATGGAGAGCGGGGTGCCCATGGGCGGCGAGTGGCTGAGGGGGCTGAGCCCCC
>VZTN01010872.1:93414-113183 GCA_013400515.1 Erpornis zantholeuca | reverse complement strand
CTGTCCATCCCTTCCCCGTGGCAGCCGCGGGGCTCCCCGCCGATGCCGGCCGCGGCCGCGGGGGCTGTCACCGCCGCGGCTGCTGCTGCCGGGATGGAGATGTCACCGACCTTGTCTCTGCTCACATTCATGACTCTTTGCAGAGCCCCTCTCGGTTGCAACTTCTCCCCCCTACCCTCCCCTCTTGCTCTCCCCCTCCTTCCTCTGGCGAAGTTGATCTGGCAACTCCTCTCCGGCTCCGCTCCGGCTTAGGACGAGCCGCTGCCTTCAGCTCCCCGGGGCTGCGCTGGGCCCAGCCGCCGCGAGCCTCCGGAGGAGGCAGGGAGTCACAAGGTGATGCTCGGCTCAGAGCCTCCACTCAGCTGCTCCTTCTTCCTTCTCATCATCCTCGCCAGGCTGCCCAGGCGCTCCTGCCCCCCCTCCCCTTCTCTCTCGCTCACACACGCAGAGGCAAGGCTGTATCTTATTTATGCATTCATATTTAGCACTGGATTGTAATTGGCTACAAATTAATCCCTTGCCCATAATAGTCTGTAATCTTCATCACTGGAAGAGAGACACGGTGAAAGTGTGTGCCGGGGGGAGGGGGGCAGAGAGGGAGAGAGCGAATGAAGGATGGTGTTGGCTGTGATATACTTGGCTGTCAGCTCTGTTTCAGCACACCTCCACTCATCTGGAAAGCATCTAAATAGCCTTATTTGGAGAAGTGGGAGGAGATGACGCTTTCTTTTAAATAATTGCGGGATCAATATAAAGAAGATATTATACACAGAAAATGGGAATTTAAGGTCTTCCGTCCCTAGTAGTGGAGTTAGATGATCACCTGCCAATTATGTGTGTGTGTGTGTGTGTGGGCTCAGAGGTGTCAGCCCCCAGCACCTGTTTCCCTTCCTTGCTGGGTTTATTAAATTAGAACAAAAGGAGAAAATTATGGACGGAGGTTTAGCGGTTGGAGTGAAGCTTGTGTCCGCAGACACGCACATCCTCACACGCTTCTTTCTCCTCCTTAGCTAATTAATTAAAATTAAATCTCAAATGTAAGTGCCAGGAAAGTGCCAGAAGAGAATTAATACGTTTAAATGGCACAAGACAAAACACGACGATCAATAAATCCTGAGTAACTGGGAGAAAAGGTCTATTCCCTCCCATGCAGGAGTAAAGGTATAACCAGACCTAACTTCCCCTTTCGAAAAATACACTCTTATTAAAAGTGGTTTTAATTGTAGAAAATTAAGACATAGGAATAAAATTGTCTGTGAATTATACAACCTGTCCGCCACTACCTAATTTCCTTTTCTTTCATGTACAGTCGCGTGTTCTTTGATCATATCAATTTCATTCTTGTTTTGGACGCTCCAGTCGCTACTCAGTTTGAATTAGCTGCCAGAAAACAAAAAAAAGAAAAAAAAAGAAAAAAAAAAAAGGGGGGGGCGCGGTAGGAAAATAGAGAAAGCATAAAAGGAAAATTAGATTTTTTTTGTCTTTGAGGCTGGTGACACATACAAGGACAGGTCCTTTGCAATTACCGCGGGCAATGATCCTTTAGAAAGCAGAAATTAAAAGTTGGGAGAAATAATGGTTAAAACAATCAGCTTGTAATTTTGGTAGGTCTTGGACATGATTAGTCCATCAGCGGGCTGGGCCCAGGGGAGTCCCGCTGAGCCGGAGCCCACAACAGCCCCCGCTCATATATTATACACCAGCCCTTAGATTTTAATCAGACACCACAACAGTGTCCTTTCTCTTTTATGACTTTATTATGCTTTATCTTTAAATTATAAATCACCTCCTGTGTTGAAATGGTATGTATAATCTCTGATCATGTGTAGGTAATTACCTCTCCCCCTTGTCCTGACCTCACCGACGGGGCTGCCACCAACACACAGCGAGAGCGAAGTTTTAATCTGCGTGTGCACACACTCACATCAACCCACACCCAGGGGCTTGTTGGTTTGTTTATTTGTTTATTAACAGGTCTTCTTTCCTTCCTCCTCCTCCTCCGGCCGTGCCTCTGATCCCATCTTTTCTTTCGGATAAATTTTCCTCCCATTACTCCTGCCCACAGCGCTGGGATATTGTTTATGAAAAATAGATGGTGGTTTAGGTAGATGCCAGTGACCCAGCTGCATCAGATTCGCAGTCGTACTCGCCTATATTTGTAAAATTTGTCCTTTTTTCTTTTTTCTTCAGAGAGAATGAGGTTTATTTGGGGGTAGCGGTGGTAGGAGTATTTTTTATTCCGTGGGTCACTGCGTCTTAGGAAAAAAAATTATCCTAATTGTAATTGACTCCTGTGCCCGGGCAGGAACCTTTCCCAGGCGTGCGGAGCCCAGAGCGGCGACATCAGCACAAATTCACGGGTGAGCGCTGGGTGTGGGAGCAGAAGGACCCACATCCCTAGGGAGCAGCCCCACAACAGAGGCACCTCCTGTTCGCCCCCATGGCTCTCAGGAGCCACCGGGCACCGACAGACACAACCCCTCCTTGCCGGGAGCCGAGGGGGTGCGCAGCGATGCTGGGCAGGCACCGCCGAGCCCCGTCCCGCCGGGACCCCCAGCCCGCTCGGCGCTTTTGTTTGTTGGCGGTATAAAGCGAGTGTTATAAAGATGTTCTATTGCTCCTAATCACAATTGATTGTCAATTAGAGCCTCATTTGTGCAATCTCCATCCATCTGCCATCTCTGGTTATCTGTTCACCAGAAAGTTAGCGCTGATTATGGGGCCCTAGATGAGTTGTGACATGTAATATCTCGCCAGTGGTCGGGCCGGGTGACCGGTCCCGTCTTCCTCTCTTTCCATTTTCCTTGCAGGATGGACGAGCAACAGCCTCTCCTGACTCACTCGTCCGAGCGACGCTGTCCTGAGGGACCAGCTGGAAGGGTGCTGGGGGTGAGGGGCTGGCAGGGCACCCCCGGACAGGTGACATCGGAGCCGTGCAGAGCCAGATCCCCGTATTTTGGGCCCGGATCCCTTGCCCTGCTTAGGAAAGCTCCCACGGAAACGTTTCCTTCTCCGAAATAAATAGGGAATCTCACGGAACACCCTCGCGTTTTTACGAGCCTCCCCGCCGCAGCGATGGTTATCTCTGTAGTTAGGCTGAATTATACCTGCGGGGAGGTGATATTTCCAGAGCCTGAAGGCATCAGTGGCCAGAGCATCTCCGGGGAGCCGCCAGCCCCTCGGCCACGCCGTGCCTCGTGTGCCCCCGGGGTTTCGCCTTTGAGAACGGGACCCGATGACTTGGTTCTGACAGGGCACGGCAGGTGGGACCTGGCAGAGGGCTCTGTCCCCGCTCCCCTCGGTGCCCGGTCACCCTTCACCCCCGGAGGGAGCCAGGCCAGGCACTCTGCGGGTTCCGGGGTGCCCCCGGCAGCCCCGAAGTCGGGGCTCCCTGCGGTTCGGGGGTGCTGGGCCCCAAAGAGGGGGTGCCGCTCGCTCCCACGGCTAAGAGGGGGTTTTAACTCAATTAGTTACTGCTGATATTCAAATTATATTTCAGCGACCTCCAGATCAACGAACAACCTTTTTTCTTTTTTTTCCTTTCCTTTTTGACAGTTCTCCAGCAATCCCTCTCCCCGTCCCTGGGGGTCTGGAGCTTCGGGTAATTAAGGGCATTTATCGTCGCGGTAAAACAATTTAGCAGCCCTCACTGCACCGAGAAGGTCACTCTGGTGGCTGCACCAGGCGCGGAGGCTCCGCGTCCCTCCGCCCTCGGCGCTGTCCGCAGCCCCAGTACAGCGGGGTCCCGTGGGCGGGGGGCTTTCCACGGCCGTGTCTGCCCGCCTGGGGGGGCCAGGACCTGCCCTGGACTTCTGGACTTCCCCATATTGTTTCCAAATGCAATCGGGCTCCAAGACTTACCTTGCTATGAACGGGTTACTATCATACTATTACTACTACTACTATTATTATTATTATTATTAGTAGTAGTAGTAGTAGTAGTAGTAGTATTAGTACTATTATTATTACTACCGCCCCGGCTCCTGAAGGCGCAGGAGTGGGATCAGCCCCTGGTCTCATCCTGATTTTGTGCCCCGACAGTGTCTCCCAGTGCAGGGTAGATCTGAGGACCTGTGGTCCTCTCGGGATGCCCGTCTCTCCTCGGGAAAGTGGGGATCCATCCACACACGCCCCCAAGCTAAAATCGGGGAATAAATTAACTCTACCCACGAAGGCAAATGATTTAGGAAGAAAAGAAAAAAATCTGAAGCAGATCTCGCCCTCTATCAATGCGGTGTCAGGTCCTCATAGTAGAAGATTTAAAAGCCCTGGGGATTCCAGGTTAGAGTAGTAATGAGCTTAATTGAGGTTAATGCTTCCTGCACAGCTCCTTGATTATTAAATTAATATTATCACACACATGAATCATAATTAGAAGTTTAAATAATGCTCTAGGGGAATCCTCGGAGGATCTATTAAACAGTTCCCTTCCCTCTCTCCGGCTCCCTCCCTGCTCCGCGGCAGCCCGAGGGCAGCCCCGGCGGCGGCTGAAGATGGGCGCTGCTGGAGGGGGCGGAGGGACAGATGCCCCCGAGTGTCACCGCGGGGACAGAGAAAGGGGCAGCTCACCCACGGTCCCTCCTCGCCCTTGAAACCTCAGCCCGGCGGATCCCCGTTTAACCAGCCGCTCTTCCCCACCCGCCGCCTACCTAATTTGGGAGCTTATCTCCCAGCACCCGGGAGTTTATATAAAATACTAATAAAGTGCCTTGTTGTCACTTATCGCGGCTGGGATCGGCTCTGCAGGGGCTTTTTCACACACCTCGCGAAAGCCGATCCGTTTTGCTGGCGGGAGGCTGGAGGTGCCGCCAAGAGCATCCCCGGGCCGCCCGCCGGGACGCGGGGCAGGGAGGGGGGACGAGCAGGGAGATCCCCTCGTCTGGCCCGGTCCCAATCCCAGCTGCCACTCCCGCGGCTCCAGCCCCCGGCACGGCCGTGACACGCGTGGGACGCAGCCGAGGAAGGGGGTGTCCTTCCTGGCTGGGGGAGCGCTCCCGATCCTGCCCCCGTCTCCGAGATGGGTGCTACAGCACCGGGGACCCACACGTGTGCAAGGACAAGCGGCTCGGTTATTATTATTATTTAACATTATTATTACTACTACTATTTCTAAGGAAAGATTGAAAGAGGGGGGAAGCAGTGGTGGAGGGGGCACACACAGCATCGTGGGGGCTGTACGTAAAGGGAAAAATAAAATAAAAGAGAAATCAGATGGCCGGCACACACGCAGCTCTCTCTTGCTCTCTCTTTCTCTTTCTATTTATTTTCCTCTCTGTTGCTGAAACATATTGAAGGGGGAGAAAAAGGAAACATTAAGATCAACTGTGAGCCTTGCCGACGGTTTAACGATTTCAAATGAGCTCTGACTCTGGTGAAAATCTGACAATTACCCATCAGGATGGCAGATGATGGTTAAAATTACCAGAAATCAATATTCTCACCGGGTGTCCCAGCCTGATAAGAGAGACCAAGACAATGTTGACTATTAAAGTCGACAGCTTGAGATATTACACTATTAGTTATGCTATTTTTAATAATCTATAATATTTGGGCTATAATTAATTAATTATACGGGTCAGATAATATCTGGGGCTGGAATGAGGTCTGAAGGGTCTATTAAGGTTGGTAATGAGAAAGGAGAAATCTAATCTAAGGACGAGGAGCCGTGAAGGAACAAATATACAACAGACTTCAGATAGAGCGAGAAGGAAGGAGAAGGGCTATTGCAGACTCAGTGCACACACCTCTGCTCTGCTCATCTCCCAGCCAGAGGTGCTGCCCGTGATAGCATCTCCCCCTGCTCCTTTATGCAGGTACCCACTGCTTGTGGACGAGGCCTGACTGTCACTGGGATGCTACAGCCCCTGGGGAGCTAGAGAAGGGGAAAGACTGGCTATGTATTAAGGAATTAACACTAGAAAAAGGGAAAAAAATCCCAAATAAACCCCAACAAGTCATCTGTATCCATCCTGCCCCTGGCCCTAGCAGCAAATTCCTCTTATCATTGGGATGTGGGGACACTACAAGCAGTTAATGAAGTTCAACTCTCCTTTCAAATACTGCTCAGCCCCTGCTCACAGGTACTGTCTGACATTGTCCCTGGCATCTAAACAGGCTTCAAGCAGTGGCTTCAGATACATCCATGAACTAATGGCACAACATCAATGTATACAAATGTACAATATAGAGATATATAATATAACATATGGATGATTTTTTCTGTAGATATATAAGGAATGTTCACAAAATACACACAAAAAATAATAAAAACTAAGTGCACATATATAAATACATCTGTTTATCTATGTCAAAGTGTTAATGTGTGTTGCATGTATCGGGAACATAAAATGGCTTTATTCACTTCTCTGCAAATGAACTTCAAGCGAGACCCTGTGCATTATAAACTCTCTCCTTTCTCAGCGTTACTAACCAATATTCTAGGTGTGACACTCAGGGCTTTACCTATTTTACATCGATTATAAAAATCGCTCCTTCTACTGCTACAATAATCCTTTTTCTAGGGGTGTATTATTTTTCATATTAGTTTTACCCTTATTAGTTACAGGAGGGTGTGTTGAACAACATCCTTTTGTACAGAATGATGAAAACCACATTTTCTAGTTATGCTTAGATTAGCCAGGGTACTAATCCTTTCTTTTTCCAAGTAACATCTTAATTCCATAATTTTCAATAGGCCTCTATTGGTCATACTTTTCTCAGCACTCTGTTTACAAGACAGTCCTTGTTGAGAACTGGAAACCACTGAAATATTAAAAAAGCCTCTTGCAATGGCAGATATCTTTCTGGGACAACTCTTTGATATATCTCCACAGGATTCATTCCTTCCCCAATTATCTCTGTTGCTAATTGAAACCCAAAGCCAAGTCTGCAGAAGATGCCCTGTCCCATGTCTCCTTTGCATCCAACGTGGATATTTCCCTCTTTTTCCCCAGCCAGTGCCTGACCAAGGCTGTTATACAGTGATGAGGTGCCAATCAAAGGCAAGAAGGTGCTGGATGGGCATGGGAAATGGCTTCTGCAGGCACTGCTCACAGCACCTTCTCAGGCAGGAGCAGCCCTGTGAGCAAATGAGTCCTTACCCACCACATGAGGAGGAAGGGAGAAAAAGCAATCTTTCTGTTTCTTTCATTGTTTCTTATGTACAGGAGTAAATTAACAAGAAAACCTAAATGCATTACTCCCAATATTTATACAAGAGGTTAGCAATGCTGTCAGGACTTAGTGGTTGTGATGGGTTTGTGGAAATGTCTCCAGCTCTAGTTGATGGTTGTGTGATTTGCAAACACTGCCAGAGCTTGGGAAGTGTGAGAGTGCATGGGGCAGTTGGAGAGAGCTGGAACTGAACCCCCAAGTGTTTCAGGTCAGGAGCAGAGCAAGAAGCCAAGCCAGCAGCCTAACTGCTTAATTGCTCAGTAGGATAAACGTGGTGAATTCAATGACGACTGCCACAACCTTAATTTGCCGATCATGACAGGGTTCTTGTGTTGCTGATACCCTGAGCTACAGAAAATGGTGCCTGGGTCTTTACATAGTCAGGTCCCAGTTTTTTGACCAAGTTCTGCAACATCCCAGGTTCTGCCATCTGCTGCAGAACCTCACTGATGTCCCCACAACACTACTTGTGAAGTTTGTTTTGGAAGGGACATAGCAGGCCCACAGGTTGTGCCTATATTTATGAATCCCTCTTGTCAAAGAAAACCTCAGATATTTGAGCAGCACTCATCTCTTGTGATTTTGTTATTAAAGCATTTAGAAATGCAGGTGATAAAGATGTGAGACACATTGAGAATAAAAAAGATTGCCCTTTTAGTTCTAATCCAGAGAGTTAAGTCAAGGGGCAGCTCTACAAACTGGTTCAAATTAGGCTGGTTCTGTCAGCTGATTTACACAGGAGGGGATTGAATGCAAAATTGCCCGATGCTTTTATTGTGAGACCTCATTAGTATTTGAAATCCCCCTCCTGTCAGTACTGAGAAACTTCCCGGATATTCAAGTAAGAGTGTCGAAGGCACTATCCAAAGTGCTTTTGTTACTGGGTTGGAGTGGTTTAAGGCATGCCTGGCATGCAGTTAACTCCTCTCTTAACACCATGGTCCCAGCTGAGAGGTGGTAATTCACTATTTGGTTCCATACTGGGGAGGAGGGAAGGTAATTTTTTAGGCTGCCTAAATGCAGATTGAAAGCATGTCCTCTTATTTATAGCCAAAGCAAGTGGGTGTATTGAAGCATTTTGCAACAATTTTCTCTACATTTAGAACAGATGCAAGAAACTGCATCAGGTAAGAAGCAATAGAACTGCTGTGCTACACAGAAAGGTTTCTTAATTTAGGTATTTGGATGCAAAATGCAAGTTAGGTCTCCCATTTTAGCTGTATATTCAATGTGAAAATTTGGACCTGAACTCTCAGCCAGGTACCTTGGATTGTGAATTAGATTGATTTATAGTTTATTAATTATTTAAATTAAAATCTGTAATATTCATCAAGCAGTTGGAGTGATTGCTGGAGAAGATCCAAACAATGTTGGTTGATGTGTGTGTGCTGGGAAAACTATTGGACACTTGACATGTTGTATCTGCATGGTCAATCCTATAGGATGAAGAGTTTGTGGACCCCATTGGCCAGGAATCCTAAATGTCAAGGAAAACATCATAAAGTGTGGTGAATCAGTGTCTGATAATAATGTGACATTTGGAAGTGTACCCTTTTTGATATCAGTGGGATATCAGTTTGTGAAGATTAGGGAAAACCAGGGAAAAGATTTGCAGATAAGATGTAAAACTAACAGCTTGAAGTCTAAAGTAACAAAGAATCCTGTGCTGTCCCTACATGTAGAAAAATAAGAGTAGTTAAAAGAGTAATATTTATTGTACTTTGTAGTGAATTAACAATACCCAGAACACTAAAAACAAGTGTCAGCCAGTACAGTAATTGCAGTTACAGAAATAACAAACAGTACTATGCCCTCAGCTATTTATAACTGAACTGTACTGGGCTTTGCTTTGAAAATAGTATCATTCTGTAAACGATATCATTCTCCACTAAGCAGAGCTTTGTGTCAAACCTGGAGTCCTTGCTCCAGCTTAACATCTGTTCAGGGAAAGGAGCATTTATTCGTGTTTTTATCTCTGGATGATGGGAATATAACTACAGCTGTATATGTAACGTTGCTTTGATAAGCATATCATAAACTGAAGGAGAAGAAATCATAAATAGATGTATAAGTTTGTCTGTAACAATGGCTCTTTCCCATAAATGATGTAACTCCCATTTTCTGGCTATAGAAACAACTGCAGATATACACAACAAGAATAATCTGTACCTGCAGTTGAACAAGGAATGGGAACAAAATTCCCAGCTGTCAGATAGTCATAATAAATTTAGCATGGAAAGTAGATCAGAATAGGTGGGGATGGGAAAGATTCCCCAAATTACTAGTTTTATCTTTCAATTCTGCTGTCCAAAAGTTAATTGTCTATTCCACACTAGTTATCTAGGCTGGAACCTTAATTATTGGATAGAAGAAAGTGTTTCCGTGGAATCCACCTGTCTCGGGTTCCTTACAATCCAAGGCACACAGAAAAATTGTGCAGGTGGTAACAAGCACAATTTCTTCTGCTTTTTCAGGCAGAGAAACCAGTCTGGGATCCTGGTTACAACTTGTTGTTTAAACACACAAGTACACATAACCATTTCCCAAGTGTTTTGTGAGACTGAGTGAAGGGCAGAAGTCTCTTTCAAATTGATGTTTCTGACATTTTCTTTTTGTTCTAATCTGATTTTTATTTCAGAACTGCAAAGATGAAGAGTTTATAGCAGATACCTGTGCCCCTTAGTGAGCCATCAGTTGCGTCCTACACCCTGATTTTAAGCCTCACTGAAGTTGAGGGGAACCTTGGTGTTACTGGACACAGGCTCAGTTCAAAGACTGTTTCAGTCACATCTCCATTTAATTTTTAAGCGAATCAATTGCTGTAAAGCTGATGACACATGTATCTTTATTAGACCGACCCAGTTATCAGTATAGGTTCACTTTGTACCCCCTTGGGTTGCCAAACACAATCCGTTTGACTGATGTCAGGTCCATTTCTTTGCATGATCATTCTTCCAGCAGTCAATACCAAGGTTTTTTAAGTTATCGACCAGAGAGCTATTGGATGAGGCAGGGCCACATGGCCTACTGACCTAAAATACTGTAGCAAAACTGGTGAAGATATGAAATCAATAACTTTATTGAAACAAATATCCGAGCCGACACTTCCTGCAGAAGGATTAAACGAAGAGGGCTGTTGTGGAAATGGGTCAAGTTGTACATGGCTGATGCATGCAGGAACTCAGTCAGGGTAATGGGAATTCGCATGTGAGGGAGGGAAGCAGAGAAGCAATGTTTGGTCCAACATCAGGGTGTGCTGGGCTCCACAAGGCTGTGCAGCCCAGCCAAAGGACACACACAGAGGTCTGAGGGACCAGGAGGTACCTGCTGCAGTGACACTGCCAGTGACATCCCCCAGTCCTTTAACAACTCCATCAGCTGCACTGAGTGGCTGCCATGGTGTGTTTGCAGTGGCTGGGAGCTCTGAGGGGCACTGCCTGCTCTGGGCTGGCTTTCAAGACAAAGTTATGATCATCTGTTTTCATCACTGACTTTGGGGAGGGGTTGTGGGTTCTCGGTGACACACGAGTTCTGGCATAGCCCCGGGAGTTAGAGGTGTACAGATATATTCTGTATTCACCTATACTGGTCTTGCATTTGAAACTGTCTGCATGGCTTCCCAAGGATGGAGAGACTGTTAAACTCATACTCCATGCATAGGCACATGCTGTATTTATTTGGTTAGTGTTTCAGATTTCATGGGTGTTTTAAGCTAACTAGCACAGCCTTGTCATCATTAACACGTGTTCAGTGATTATGGTGCTTCTACAGCATTACTTTTCATCCTTAATGCCTGAGCAAAACCTCAACTCTTTAGGTGGATGCAAACATTTCTCAAAGCAGAGAATGTTGTTATCAGTACCAGTTAATATATAAAATCTTGCAATCGTTTACTGTGGAGCCACAAGAAAAATAATTTAATAAAATAAATTACTTTATTTTCTCAAAAAAAAATAACATTTTTGTTTGATTGTGAAACAGAGAGAAAAGAAAGAGTGAAGAAAAGCCCAATAAACAGCCATTTTATTACTGTTGCTAGAAATAAAATAAGGGTAAGGGAGACTTGGCTACTGTTTTATTGTAGCTGTGAATTCACTTCTTTCATTTAAGTGTCTGTCACATTAGTAGAAAAATACAGATCACTCTGAAGTGTGTACACTGGCAGTGAGTATGCCCATTTTTCATTTTAAATAACTTTCAGATATTTTTTCCTTTCCACAGCTGGAGGTGGCAGGCTGGAATAGGTAGGGCTGCAAAATGAAAACAACATCTTTTCGTGGGCTTTGGGTGAGGATTTGGCACAAGTGGCTTTGCTCAGTTCCCACTGTAATACATTCTCAGTTTAATTGAAAGAATGAAAATGAAAATAATTAGCTTGAATATATTTGCTCTATTTAATACTGTCAAAATATGTTAAAACTAAGAACAAACAAAATTATTCCCAAATCACTTCTCACTACTGAATGTCTGTTTTGTTAACTGAAATGTAATAACTATGAAGTCACTTTGCATTAGTGTTTTTGTATGTCAAATATTTCTCTCTCTAACACAATGCTGAAATTATGGCTTATAAGTAATTTATAAGTAATCTAATAGTAGATATTTGCAAGTTTAGCTGGATAAGTTGAGGATTGAGGCAACTTTAAAATGGGCTTGTGAAATATTTTTTAATAAAAAAATAATGTTTGCACCATAAAAAATAATAATCTTTTATTAAATACATATATTTGGGAGAGGAACTTGAAAAAGGCCTCGTCATAGAAGATGTAGGAATTAGGATAGAAATGAACTCAGTAATAAAAACCAAACAGGTGTTAAGTTCCTCCAAAGCATGGAGCCCTGAAAACCCCTGGGCTGCACCCAAACCACCGTGGGCAGCAGGGCAAGGGGGGATTCAGCCCTCTGCTCCCCCTCTGTGAGATCCCACATGCAGAGCTGCATCCATCTCTGGGCTCCTCAACAGAGAACAGGATCAACCTATTGGAGCCAGGCCAGAGGAGACCACTAAGGGAACCAGAGGGATGGAGCACCTCTCCTGTGAGGAGAGGCTGAGAGAATTGGGTTGTTCAGCCTGGAGAAGAGAAGGTTCAGGGTCACCTAACTGTGGCCTTCCAGTTCCTGAAAAAAACCTAGAAGAAAGATGGAGAGGGACTTTTTATAAGAGCAGGTAGTGAAAGGACAAGGGGGAATGGCATCCAACTGAAAGAGAGTAGGTTTTGATTAGATATGAGGAAAGAAAAGACACAGAAAGAGTTTGCCCCGAGAAGCTGTGGCTGCCCCATCCCTGGATATGATCAAGTACAGGCTGGATGGAGCTTGGAGCAACCTGGTCTAGTGGAAGGTGTCCCTGCCCATGGCTGGGGTTTGGAACTAGGTGATCATTAAATGTCCCTTCCAACCCAAACCATTCTATGGCTCAAAACATTGCCAACGGTAATGAAAAGCAGCAGAAAATGGCAGTGGACTTCTAAGTTATATTAAAATAGCAGAGAAGAACACCAGTAATATTTTGGTAGTGACTATCCCTGTAACAAGTCATCAGGGAGGGAACATGCACCCATAGCATTTGCCTTTTCATGTAGTGACTTGCCCTCATGAGATGTTTTACTGTAGCTTCTGCAGAGCTTGACTGTGAGCTGGTGTATTTTTTAACAGGCTCCATATATTTCCATATTCTGTATCTCTATTCTATATCTGTGCCAAAATATTTCTGTACTTCACCCTAATTCAGGAATAACAACTCTGGGTTCCTTGGTTGGTTCTGGCTATTATATTTCTTTGGATTTACAGCTTATATTATTTATAAAGCTATGTTTTGGTGTTACAAATACAAGTTTTCTAAAAGATATCTACTAGGTCTCAGCCATAGCCCACTACTCTTAAGAAACTCATCCTCTTTATTTCAAAGTAATAAAAACAAGACAGAGTTATTAGACCACTTCTTTGTCTTTTGTATGCCATTTTCTGTGAAAAATGGTCCCTGAACAAACAACAGATTTTAGGGCTCAATTAAAGCCTGTCTCTGAGAATGGCATCTGAGTTCTTCTTTAGAGCACCAATGCCTTCCAAGAGTTATCAGCCCTCTGTTGGAAGAAAAGCAGGGAAAATCCACCTTATCTCTAACCTGAGATTTTTTGCCTCAGTTCTTGCTATACACCCCAGATTTTGTTTCTTGCCATTGGATTAAATGGATCTTTGACATCTGACAGTTCTCTTTCAACTTTACTTTCATGGCATAGTTTATATAGGATTATTGTTTCTATGTACAATCTGTCTGTTTTCTGCAGTAATTTGATGACAGAAACCCTGATGCTTTAGTATTGTTATTATAGTGGGGATCTGGCATATCTACATCCATATGCACTTTTATTTCTTCAAAGTCTTTCTGTGACAATATGACATTTTTTCATGTTTCTGTCTAAGTTTTTAGTGTCTTTGAGCCCAGATTCATAGCCCTGCTCTTTGTCTTGCCCCCACTGTAGTTGCTGACAGATTTTGGTTCAAAAGTTTGGGCTCAGGCTGCTGGTGGGAAACCCTCAAGGGGACTGAACTTTATTGAAAGGCTATCTGAATTAAATTATTTATAATGAGCATGTCTGGCAATTAGGTAGTGCTAACCACTGGCTGGGGGTGTGAAATGAATACATTATATTCAAATAAGGGGAAGAAGTTGTGATGTTTGTGCAGCAGGCACCGTTTGCCAATCCACAGTATTTACATTCGGTACCTCCTTCGCTTAAATGTTTATACCTTAACAGATATTTTCTCAAGATTGAGAGACTGCCTGATATAATAGCAGGTAATCTGTACTGAACCTGAGCCTCAACTGATTACCAGGCTTGCCTGAATTACTATATGCTATTACAGTATTTTAGGAACCTGTAATATCCACCATTACTTTCTCTTGTGAGAGTCCTTAGACTGACTTGCCATTGCCATTTTTCCCTCTTCAGCAAATAAATATTGTAGTGTATCCAATACAATCAGCAGAGTGTAACCAGAGTGTATGAATTTTTTTGCACAGATAATTAAAGCCCAGTGTTCTCCACTGTAACAATTACAAGTACTTGAGAAAACAATGACAAGGTCATCCTGCAAATGCAGCCATCAATCAGGGAATTCTCTGCCTTAATAAAACAATAACTCACTTGTTTAGAAACCAAGGTACAAAGGAAGCCACAATAAAATTGTTTCCATGGACATGTGTTCCCTAAATGACCTAAATGGGGAGAAGTAGCACATATAGTGTGTTTAGCTAATTAAGACCAATTTCTCCTATCTGCCCCAGGTACCTTAAGTTGTGGCTAAATCTCAATTTTGGAATAGAAAATGCTGCTTAGATTGTGTGTGCACATGTGAAAGAGTCTCTCTTTTCCTTTGGGAATGATGTGGTGGCAAATGGTCCTCTATGGACAGCCCAGGCCAGTGCATGCTGCACCTCCCCAGCAGCACTGACAGCACGCAGGGTTGCACCCTTGGGTAAATACAGATGTGACTCAGTTGTCCAGCATCACACAGTTGCACACAATTGCTGCTCAGACATGGCCTTGGATTAGAAACAGGGATTTTTGACCTTATTTAGTGCCATGGTCTGGGATGAGGATCTGCTTTTCTGTAGTCTGAATAGACTGTGGCCAGGGAGTCATTCTGGGTGATCTATAAGAGGGTCCCTTTAGGAGGATTTGTATCCTGGGCTTTTCCTTGCCTTGGCTCAGTGTGGACGTTTCATCTGCATCTCTTCTGCCCTTGGAGCCAATTCCCTGGGCTGTCAGTAGTGCCTGGATCTGTTCTGGAAGGATTCTCAAGAACTGCAGAACATCTTACAAGTGAAGATTAAAAAAACCAGCTGAGTACCTTATTATTCATTTGGGAATAGGCTGATCCATAGGCTAATAGGTGTGTTGAAAGGCAAATGTTGAAGATGTAAGGGAAACATCTGTTTTTCTGTTGATGGAGGTTGCTGGCTGCCACTAGACTACTTTTCAAAACAGTATCAGTATGAGTTATCTCCTGATAGCCATGTCTTGGCAATGGTGAAATGCACCATCCCTGCACAGAAGTTTTTAACTTGTAAGTTTATTTTTGAAATGAGTTTTCATTTTGAGAAGCTGGTATCATGTTATACACAATAAAAACAGGGGAAAACACAATGCAATGTTCAATTTGAACCAAAACATTTGTAAGGTGTGACTCACAACATGTGTGTTAATCCTTTAATAATACATAGTTCCCACCTTCACTTCCCACATTTCAACTTTGACCTCGCCCAGAACTGGAGAGTTTTCTCATTGACTCCCTTGCAAGCACTCAGGCTGAGAGTTTGCTGTTAGAAAAGTTCATGTGCAAACTTATAACTTCTACTGTTTGAGTCCATGCTAAAAAGTGGAGAATGTGATTGTGAAAGGGAAGTCTGGTTTCTTTTATGTAACTATTGTAGAATTAATTGATGTTTTTAATTTATTTTTATGAATGTAATTATAAACTGATATCTCAGAGACTGAAAACTGCTTTTATGTTTTATACAAGTAGCTACAAAGGTAATTTTGCAGGCTTCTACATTTAATCATTTGCGTTTATACTCATTACTGCATACGTATGGCAGAGCAAAAGTACAGAACTGTATTTCTAAGGCAACAGTAATTTTTTCAGACACTAATTAAGCCTATTAAAAGTACAGACCTTCTCATAGTCACATTCACAGAATAAAGGCATCAAAGCAGCAATTTGGCATGTTGGATGGGAAATTACTATTTTTTCCCCACAGTTTTGTCATGCATTTGCAACTATGAGTTCTTGAACTACTCAGGGCCAAATTCAATGAGTGTCTCCTGGGACTGGACATGGTGAATTTGAAGAGGGGCAGAGAGAGCCATGGCTGCAGTGATGGATCTGCTGCATAGATGACCTTGGCTTTACAAGCTTTCCTCATCTCCACAGACCCTTTGAGTCCTGTGTTTGTTCCAGGCACTCTTACCTCACCCTCATGGCTGTGTGAGAATATTCTTCCCTGCAGAATCCAGAGAGTTCAAGAAAGGTTTTAACTCTCCTTTTGAGGAGCCTTACACAGCCAAGAGCTGCTGGCTTTGCAAGGTCCATCAAAAACACTGTCTTGCAGAGCACGGTGAGAGTAGCTGTAGGGGCTGATGTCTGGTTCCCAGAGGCTCTCCCAGCCCTGAAGAACTGGAATGTCATCAATAGCCCACTGTAATTTTTTAGTGAGCCACTGAACTGCTGGCTGCATCTATGTTTAGTGGTGGTGTAACTTAAATCAAAGCCCTGATGTTATTAACAGCGTAGACAATTAATTGGATTTAAGAAATGCACTCAGGGCCAGACTCTCTTCTCAGTTACACCTGGGCAGCTCTGCTAGGACACATGGGTTTGTCTTCTGGTTTTCAGAGGTGAGTTTTTTCATTCGGCTCCAAGTAAACTCAGATTTTAAAAATGCATTGTCACGCTTAATTTGGGGGACAATAGTGGGAATTGTGGGTTGTAGAGTAGAACTGTGCATCCAAAATGTAGGCTTATAGGATAATTCAGCTTAGAAGAGACCTGGGGAAGCCTCTAGTCCTACCTCCTGATCAAAGCAAGATCATATCTGGCCAGTTTGCTCACAGCTTTATCCAGTCTCTGTTTGAAAACCTCCAAGGATGGAGGTATATCCTCCTTGGGTAACTGTTCCCCTGCTTGACTGTCTCTGTGAAAAATTTCCTGATTGTTTCCAGTCCATCTTGTCTCCTCTTGTGCCTCTTTTCTCTCATCCTCACACCATGAAATTCTATAAAGCATCCAGCTCCATCATTTTGATAAGCTCCTCACGGTACTGGAAAGCCTATAATTCACACCAGTCCCAAAGGACAGCATGTGGGGATCACATTCAGGCTTCTTCTCCCACAAAAGATTGGACTTGAACCTCATGATCTTTCAAAGTCCCTTCCAGCTTGGGCTGTTCAATGACTATTTAATGTGTTCATTGTCTTTTGCAAGTTCTTTCAAGCTATCAGGTGCCCCTCTCCCCTAGTTGACTCCAGCCTTCTCCAGTTTCAAGTGATTCCTTTCTGAAAGTCCTGTCCAAGGTCAGGTAGAATTGCTGTGGAGGTGGAGAGCTGCTTCCAAGTGGGACTGTGAAACTCCAGAAGGGATATTTCAAGTTTTCCTGAGTGTGCTTCTCCTCTAAGGTGTCTTTTAGGCACATTGGGTTTAGTCTAAGTGTCCTAAACACACACAGTTCTGGAAGATTATGACATCATCTTCCCCAGCTGAAATTGGAGTGAGAGCTTAGGGATGAAGGTCTCAACTCAGCAAAGCCTTTAAGATGCTCCAAATTGCTTTGCAGGGTACAGATAGGTTGAAGTATCCCCTTTAAGCTAAAACCTGCATTTAAATACTTCACCAGCCTGTGCTCTAAACCCGTGGACTGTGAGTATGCAGGCTGTGTCATAATGGGTTTTTTTCCTATGTTATATAAGAAAAATAAAAAAAATACTGTTTTTAAAATTTAGATAATTATTAGAACAGACCCCCTTGTAAGTGGTTTCTTTTTGTCATAAAAGTGTCAACTCTTTATACAGATAAGAACATTAATCTGTTTAGGACTCTTTCTCTGACAAATATAACAAGAATTTTCCGCTATCTTGGAAATTAGTGATCTTCTTTGTCCTGAGGTTCAGTTATGCTGACCTCCCTGTCATAACCCTCACTATATTTCCAAAGTGTATATTTTTTGCTGTCACAGGAGAAATCTGTAGCACAGAAACCAAACCAGCTTTCCACAATTCATGAAAAGAAAAAAAATATGCTGCTGTTGTGACGGAACAGATGCTGTATAGAAAGGATTGCTTACAGATACATTGTAAATGAATCATATCTTTTCTGAAAGTATATTGAAAAATTCTCGTTAATGTCTGAAATGAAATACTTATGATTACAGGAAATAAAATTACTTACAACATTTTTTTCACAGCCTCTCACTCTTAATACACACTCCTTTCCACGCACACATATACACACACATAACTATTGTTAATTAAGACTGTCTCCATTATGGAGCTAATTAACAATTAGCATAAACATAATTAGCTGATGTTGACATTTAACTCATTACATTGTTTAAATAATTTTCTGAAATTGCCCTTAGTGGCATTCTGTCATACTGAAATAATGGCAGCACTTTGTCATGTAAATTAAATGACATTTGTGTTGTTTCCTCTCTAACTCGTGCATGGAAGAGTCTTTTTTTTTAATTTGAGCTGCATTCAGCTCAGAATCTGAGATGATTCCTAAAACTTGAGCTACAACATGTGCTCCTTGCATACCCTCCATAAGTAGCCTGAACATCTGGGGACCTGCATCCTTTAACTTCCAGAAGCTTGGATCTCTCTGTGCTGATTCCCCATTCCGTGAGTGCTCTCCACAGCTTGATAATGGGTATTGATCGATAGGTGATCGATAGGTGATTGAGTAGAGCAGAGCATGGAGAAGGAAGGGCAGCCCTGAAGTGTGGAGTTGGGACTTGATTTCTGTTTCCACATATTTGTGCTCACAGCCTGGAAAACCAAACGTGCCCCGGGCTGCATCCCCAGCATTGTGGGCAGGTGAGGGAGAGGTTCCTGCCCCTCTGCCCTTGTGAGATCCCACCTGCAGTGCTGTGTCCAGCTCTGGGCTCCCTAGCACAGGAAGGACATGGACCTGTTGGAGTGAGCCCAGAGGAGGGACATAAGATGCTCTGAGGACTGGAGCCTCTCTGCTATGGAGACAGGCTAGAGAGCTGGGGATGTTCAGCCTGGAGGAGAGAAGGCTCCAGGGAGACCTTGGAGCACCTTCCAGCACTTAAAGAGGGCCTATAAGAAAGATGGGGACAGACCTTTTAGGAAGGCCTTTGTGATAGGTCAAAGGGTAGTGGTTTTAAAATAAAGGAGGCTAGGTACAGAATGGATCTAAATAAAATAATTTTATTATGAGGGTGGTGAAACACCGGAAAAGGTTGCCCAGAGAAGTCGTGGCTGCCACATCCTTGGAAACCTTCAAGGTCAGGCTGGGTGGGGACTGGAGCAGTCTGGTCTAGTGGAAGGTTTTCCAGGTCATTGCAGAACATGATTGTTGAGTGTTCCTTCCAACACAAACATTCCATGAATCTGTGATCTGTGGGCAAGTCATTCCATGGCTGGTGACTCAGGTCCCCATCTGTGGGACAGTATCTGGTGCCACTGGCCAGAGGAGTGACATGAGAGTACAAGCCTTTAGTGACACTCAGATATTGAGGCAAACAGAATTACACCCATGTATTTGTCCATTCTCCAGAGCAGTGAAAAACTTACTCTACCAACTGTCCAGGTACATAATTATGAAGTGTAGCATTTCCAACAAAATATCAGTGGATCACAAGACTTTCAGTGTCCCAAGAGCTGACTGGAATAGTATTTGCATGGAGGATGACTGATACAATGAGGAGAGAGACAGGTTGGCATGAGATGTGTTAAAACTGCAATGATCATTCCCACTGTGCTGTGTTGTGCCATGGCAGTTGAATGAGAAATGGCATTTTGCTGTAATATAACACCATTCTGTGATTCTTCAGCTCCTGGTAGATCCCTTTA